>CAJDSM010032951.1:16065-37353 GCA_903981925.1 Ostrea lurida
CTTTATATCTGTATTGTAAGAAGACATAATTATGTATCTATTTCATGTAATTATTGATCTGTATTCCTTATGTTTTGTTTACACCAACAGACGAATGGAGTTTAAATGAATAAATCTTGAGTAAATTTTAAGTGCAAAAAGGTCATGTTTAAAACACTGTAGCTCGAAAACAAGCATGAAAACCCAAATTTTTCTTTTCAATTTCCCGATGCTCTTTCAATGTAGAAATTAAAAATACACTTCCCAAAAAATTGGCATCACTTTTTTAAACCTCACCCTAGAACCTCTTTAAGAGAAAACCCAATTGTTATGTGCATCGTGGATCTGTATGCCAACATAAAATATTGCAATTGCTCACCCCAATTCGAGTGGTTGTCACTTGACAAAACTACTCAATATGGTTGTTAAAAGCTTTTGATTAAACCTTTCGACCATACCATCGGATTGTGGATGGTAAGGTTTTGTGTGAGTCTTTCTTATGCCCAACAAGGAACACATTTCCGTGAACAATTTGTTTTCAAACTGTCTATCTTGGTCTGAGTGAATGACTGTAGGAACACTTAGACGATAAATGATCTCTTCAACAATGATTTTGGCAATAGTGCGGGCTTCCATGTTTGGCATCGCGAAACTTTCTGTCCACTTTGTATATATTGTAATCAGCGATTACCAAGATATATTTGTCACCATTCGTGATAATTGGTAGTTCTCCAATATATTTACTGCAATTCTTTCCATCGGGTACCCTGAATGAACCATTTTCATTAGTGCACATTTCCTTACATTGCCAGCTTTTCTTTTTGCACATAATGCACAACCTGAAATGTATTGCTTAACAATCCCGGCCAATAATATTTATAGTGTATTTTAACTAATGTTTTCTTTACACCTAAATGGCCTGCTGGTGGGGATTCGGGTTAGAAGAGGTCCTCAGCATCCCCTTGCGTGTCGTAAGAGGCGACTGAATGGGGTGGTCATTCGGATGAGACCGCAAAAACCGAGGCCCCGTGTCACAGTAGGTGTGGCACGATAAAGATCCCTCCCTGCTCAAAGGCCCTGAGTGCCGAGCATAGGCCTAAATTTTGCAGCCCTTCACCGGCATTGGTGACGTCTCCATATGAGTGAAATATTCTCGGTGGGAGGTAAAGCAATAAATAATCTGTTGTGTACTTGGTGACCCCGAATGTTCTAGAAAAATATATGACCTTGTTTATAGCCAGTATTGATTTATTTTTAGTAAAACGGGTTGATGATATATAGAAAAGTCTTAGAAGTGCGTTGTCTGATTTTGTCACAAGTTACATAATTCATACTTTCTAGCGTGTTCTAGAAATTGAGAAATATATATAAGATCGTGAACTTGATGAATGGTAGAACACTCGTAATTTTGAAACTGTGAAAGTATGTGTGATTTTATACTCATTAACACTGGGAATAATTATTAATTTGTGCTCTACTGGATATACTGATTACAGGAGAAGTTTTGTGTAAATTTGGATTTATTAATTAACCGGCCGGACAAACATTTGTAAGTTAATTTTGTTCTTTAGTATAGAGGTTGTTATTCTTGTTTTATTGTATAATTGTAATATAAATAGTAAAATTCTAGATAGTGTTTTGTGAACTCAGCCTTGGTATTCGTAAGTAAATCGACCTGATTTATTAATCGTCTTCAGAAATGGGGGCTCGTCCGGGACTCGAATCAATTTTTTTTTAATAACAGCGGAAGTTCAACATGTTTCTAGTAGATAAATTTTGTAAAAACCAGACCTCAGTGTTTGATAAGTTGAAAAAGATTATAGATGTGAGATCTTGGGTACACATTAGTTAGAGGTCTAAATTCTGCATAGAGAGAACAGGAGATTTAAAACTGTATGTTGCTAAGAAACTTTTGCGGTCGAAAACAGTTATTTAAACGTGAGTGATCTCACAAGTGTATGACATCCGGAATGGTCAGAACGTAGAATCAAATTAGTATTGGAAAGATTTAAGATAGAGTGAAAAAGAACAGAGGAAAGAGTAAAGAACGTGAAGAGACGAAAGAAAGAAACGTAGAAGAAGAATAGAAAGAGGCGAAGAAATTTGAGGAGACGAGAAAAAAAATGATGATCTGAGAAGTGAGAGAAAGAAATCAAGAGACAATCATTTGCAAGAGAGAAAGAGAGTCAGAGACAATTGAATAGAGAAATTAGATTTGTTCATATAGAAACGAAGCTCGCCTGCAGGATGGAATTTCGACGCACTAAAATATATCAGGATTATTCCGAATTTCAGAAAAAGCTAGATAATATTTCCTTCACATTTGAGAAAGTGGCATCAAATTTACAATAGCCAAAGCTAATTTGGCGAACATATTACAAAGTGTATTAATTGGCAAGGCGGCGGAAGTTTACTCAGCGCTAGCCATAGGCGAGAGTTTCAGAGTAATGACTAGGTTCAAGGCTGCACAACTAAGGCAATACCAACTTGTACCAGAAGCGTACAAGACAGAGGTTTTTAGAAGGTATAGAAATTCGAAAACTCAGACTTCTGGTAGAATTTGCTAAGAAAAAGAAGATTTATATTGATCAGTGGTTAAGAAATTCAGGAATAGACAAATTCAGAACTTAGAGACAACTCATCTTGGTAAAGAATTAAAGGACTGTGTTTCATACAAATCTTAACAACAGCATTTATGAAGATAAGAATGTGAGAACTCTTGAGCAAGCTGCAGTCATTTCAGATACTTACACTCTTGATCATTACAAAAAACTTTTGGTCATAAAATCGCAGTAGTAGTTCAGTGAAAAGTTCAGACCAGATAAGAAGAGTTATCACAGAGTCGTCAGGTTGCTTCAACAGCTACATCTAATTCCCAGTCACCACCCTACAAGCGGTTCATACGTCCGCGGTCCAAGGTCAGGCCCGTTTCTAGAGGATCCTCTGGTGTAGGATGTGCTTCCGTACTTAGTACTTAAGTTGTAAGCAAACCTCACGTGATACATTCTCGGCACGATCTAGTGAGTGGTTTTAAGCTTAAGAAAAAAAATGACCTTGAAACAAACCACAACCCAATGCTTTACAGCATTTAGAACTTATAGGAGGAAAGCCTTTGTTTCATCTTGTTCTGTGGCATCCTGATGTTCAGGTTCGAAGTCCAGTTTTGTTTAATTCTATGGAGATTAAAGCCCTTTTTGTCTCAGGATTTGTTTCCATTGATGGCTCTAGTGAAGTAAAACCTGTTCAGATTTGAGAGATACGGGTGCCGGCTCAGAGTTTGTTGGTTAGAAGTGTTTTTGTCTTGTCTGAGCGTTACTTTTACTGATAGGTCAGTTTTACTACCAGGGTGTTGAGCTAGGCGTCATTTGATGTTCCCTTGCATAGGATTTATCTGAAATCAGATTTAATCAGCTGGACCAGTTTCGTAGGTGTTTCGGACCTACTCTCCTGTTCAAGGCGTTCCTTGTTTGCTGGGCAACGATTTAGCTTGCAGGCAAAAGTTGACCAGATCCGAATAGTTTAGTAAGAACATAACATCCAGTTCGCTCGAGGATGAGAACGGAACGACTTTATACCCAGCCTGTGCTGTTACCAGATCGATGACCCAGAACGAAAAGAAGTTGGGAGACGCCCAACCCCTTGACCCAGCTGGTTCATCCTATGACTTTATCTTAGTGACAGTTTCCTGATTGACTTGATGGCAGTTCTGATGTCAATTCACAGCCATTTCAATAGGTGAGTCTCCACTGAAGACCAGTTGCTGATGATACCAAACACAGATATACCGTATAAACCAAGATTCAAGATCCCCTTCAGTCGAGAACATTGCTGTCTGAGCAGTAAGGACCCTGATATTATTACAACTTGGCAAGAGGGCACTCCGACCTGAAGAAGCAGCCAAGAAGTCGGAGAGTGCTCTACATCAAGACGGATCCTTATGCGGAAGTGGCGACCCACCTGATGCACCACCTGGATGAAATGGCAGGTGCGTGCACCACTAGTGTGGCACGAGTTAGGCTATCGAATCGAGGGCGGATGAGCGATATAGTTACGACCTCCCATAGGTGCTCAGGCCTGCATTGTAGGTGTCAATAAGACGTTGCTTAGGATGTTGTGGAGTTCATTCTATTGGCCCAAGTTAAAAAGGATGTTTCTGAATTTGCAAGTCATGTCAGTTTGTCAGATGGTAGGCAAGCCTAATCAGAAATTCCATCGCCCCTCTTCAAACCATTTCCAGCTTTTGAAGAACCTTTCAGTCGTGTATTGGATAGATTTGTGTAGGACCTTTGCCTAAATCAAGGGTAGGAAACCAGTATTTCTACTTCATGTGTACTTCCACTAGGTTCCCTGAAGCTATACCTCTTAGGATATATTAAGGCGAAGACCATATCAAGGCTTTACCAATTTTTCAGTTTTGTGGAGTTGCCTAGCTATCAATCTGATCAAGGTTCAAATTTATGTCAGGTTTCAGCAGGTATGACATGAGTTTAGGTTAGACAGTAAAATTACTGCTTATCTCCAGTCTCAGGGGCACTTGAACGTTTTCATCAAACTCTTAAGAATATGATGAGGAACTTATGCTATCAGTATGAGGAAGACTGGGATGAGGTGTCCACTTAGTTTTATTTGCTGCACGAGAAGCGTCCAGAGTTTTAGGTTTCCAGTCCCCTTTGAATTAGTATTTGGCCACACAGTAGAGACCTTTGATTGCTTAAAGAAAAACGGCTGACTGAAACAGGTTCTCTCAATCTTCTAGATTATGTATCCTAATTTTAAAGAGAGGCTTTACAATGCTGCAAATTAGCTCAAGAAAAGTCTCAAGAGTTCTCAAAACCAAAATGAAACGTTGGTATGACAAAGAGCCAGAGACAGAGTTTATTAACCCAGGCGATAAGGTCTTGTATTTTTGCCTCTTCCTGTATCCTTTACAGGCCGATATTATGGTCCTTATGAAATTGAGAGCAAGCTTAGTGATGTGAATTATGTAGTTAAGACACCTGGACGGCGTAAGGAAAAACGGAGTGTCACATTAACATGTGAAAGAGTATTTTGATAGATGTAATAACTCTTTATAAAATCCGTTTCCGACCTTGGCCAATGTTCACATTTGGAAAATTGTACAGACAATGAGATTAGTGTAGAATCGAATGAAAGGATTTCATCCGAGTGTCGTGTTGAAGAAATCCGAAATTCTCACCAATCTGGATGCCAAATCGGACATTTAGATCCGGTCACCACAAATTCAACAATCCATATAAATCGACTGCTGTATATCACACTAGTATGCCCACTCGCTCTGTGATACTCTAAATGTGGTGGCGCACACAGAGCTAAACTCTTCACTCATCAATACAATATGTTGGAGAACTTGACTTTACCGCTCTCTTGTAATCTACTCTCATCTCTTCACACACATCGTATCGCACACCCATGTGCGCCGTACGCTCCCACACTCTTCTTACCTAACGTGATGGTCAGATGCTCAATTTACCACAGCTCCTCACGACGTGTGTACGCCGAGAATCAACTTCGTGCTCTCACAGATGAACCCGATACAATATAGTGCGCTCCACAGCTAATATCGCAATATACCTCTCAGTCCTTGCGATACTCTTCGTAGATAGACCGTTCCTCCTCTCGTACTGTGTCGTGTGCGTGTCAGCGTACCATACATATAATCGATTCCGAGGCATATTGATGACAGATAAGTTTCACTGCTCGTCGTATCATGCTTCGCCAGTCTCTCCACTGGCTCTTAGTCTGCCGTCGACCCGTTGCTGTGTTGGCATAATGCAGTCTCCGATCCCACCCAACCCAGCTGAGCATGATCTGTACAGCTGCCACACCATATACAGCACCAGCTAGTGATCAGAGTGGCCGCGATCGAGCTCTGGTTTTCCAGCGTCCCGCCATGTGCCTGGATGCCTTTTGGAATGAAAAAACGCGCCAGCCACTTTTCAAAAGGATGATCCACTCCTTCTGCATGACTTCAAGGATGCGAACCTATATTTGACGATGATCGTAAAATCGCGGGTATTCAGACCGACATCTGCACCTAATGCCCCAAATCCTCTCTCAGTTTTCTCTCGTATAGTTGGTGCTCCAGACACATCTGCCATATTTTGGGCGATCGTCGATACTGGCGAAAAGTGACTTTTGCATGCTACAGGCGTTAGAATATTATAGGTCACAAAGTAGGTCAACGGTTGTGTTACAACCTATATGCTAAGGTGCGAGGCTATTGCAAGTTTCTCCGATTCCTACGAAACAAGAAAGACGGTTAAGTATGGAGCGCTTCTTAGGAAGTCGAATATGACAGGGTTGTAGCAAGAAAAAACTCGCGGATTTGTCACAACACCTTTTCTCTTCCAGCTTAGTAGTCTCCACTACTAACTTGCTACAAAAGGAAAGCTCTGAATTCTATCACAGGAACGAAAAAGACTGTACTTATCATTTTTAGCAGAATTAAAGATCAAATTGATTTACTCCAGATGAGTACTCCAGTTCTTTCTCTCTTCCAATTATTCTCAAAAAGACGAATTGTGATAGCTATGATTGATAGACCAGCCAATAATGACACGTTGGAATCATCGGACCATTATGACTACACTGAATTCATCTTGCAGGTATATGTGTGTTGTTTGTAGTACTTTTTGAGTTATAATTTTTTTTGTTTTTCATAAGCAAAACAAAAAGAAAGATCACAACATTTAGCTTGACTAAAATGTCGGGACGCACAGTTGTGATATTTATTTTTGTGTCACAAAAGAAAATGTGTATCATAAACTATTTGATCAGACAGAGAATCTTATTTATTCGAACCTCACTTGACGACAACGAAATAGTCGTTACTATTGTGTGGACATCGCTATCCTTAAACACCCACATGTGTGTTTTTTTATTGTGTTTTTAATATTTGAATCTGGCTCATATTCAGATCTCTAATATCTCTGGTTTATCTTTTTCTAACGGTATTCTAACAATCCACTTGGTATACACAATTTTTGTATTATATCATTCAAATGTACACCCCAACCACAAAATCAAATAAGATCTCACTGGTGGAGAGTTATGAAGTTCATATTTGCAATGAGTTACAACACGTGTTAAACATGATGGATTGACATTGTTCTATATCAACATTTATCAAGGGCAAAAGAACGAACACGAATATAATATTAACTCGAGATGCTTGTTCAGTTGTAGTGAGGTACGCTGGTTTGTTGAGCATTGTGGTATGTATATATATGGATTTGTATTTGATGTTTTCAGGAGTTTTTTCTTATCATTATGAAAGTTTTCATTGTCATTCCAAACGTTTCTTTTAAGGGGGGAGGTGATGTGACGTATAGGATCGACCCTCATTATGTTCTAGAAATTAGTGGACCATTGTTTATAGCCAGTAAGCACTGTTATTTTCTAGTAATAACCGGGTGATAGTATTTAAGCAAAACCGCCTCACGACATACAGTTAGACTTGCTGTTATAGTTTGATCAACAAAGTTATCATACAAAATATCACATTCTTCTATTCTCTGAGCGTGCAGTGTTCTAGAAATGGGAGAGAAATTTATATTTTGATATAAGACAGTGATTGATGAATGGTTTAGGAAACACTCGATAAGTTGATTGGCATATCTGTTGAAAGGAATTTGGGTGGATATTATGATTTAACTTTATGAATAACTTGGAATAGTGTAATGTAATTTATGTGCTCGACTGGAGTTTATTACTGAATGAGCAGTGTAGAAAGTTTCGTTGTAAATTTGGATTTATTAATTAAACCGGCCGGACAAACATTGAGTTAGATTTTGTTCTTTAGTATATTAGAGAGTTGTTTATTCTTTGTTTTATTGTATAATTGTAAAAAAATTAGTAAAAATTCTAATAGTGTTTTGGAACTCAGCTTTGGATTATTTCAGCTAAAGGTAAAATTTTCTGACCTTGATTTTATTAATCGTAACAAATCAATCAATCAATCTTTCGTCGTGATGTTGCTGAAGGAAATTTCGATGCTCAGAGTATGGTATAATGCACTGAAAAAGTGTTTGATTTTTAGATAAGTCATCCCATTTTCGGCAGATGAGATTATCCTGCACACAAAGTCAACTGACAAACTAATGACTTCAGGAAATAACGTTCAGCAGAAACTTTCTTTGATACGGGACAGTGACCCTGCTTAATCCATGTATACTATTTCTGTAAGTCAATGTCAGACTTCTGTGCTTCGTGCAAATTATCTACCAGACTAACTTGACCAACCGTTGCTGTTGTTCCATTTAATTCAGCACTTGCGTTTGCATGGAGCTCTACTTAATGCATTTGCATTTCTATGCAAACAACTGGGTCGATGTTGTATGTGGATAAAATGTCAACCCAGCGTGCTAACTGTCCTTCTGGGTTTTTTAATTGCATCAGCCATCGAAATGAGCTATGGTCTGTCCTAACAAGGTATTGATACAATGTGCCCCCAAAATTCAACTTGTTTTACAAAGAGGTTACACTTTTTAGGCTTAATTCACAAACGGTCAAAGATATTAGAGAGGTTTTCGACCATTTCCTCAAATGTTCTGCCAAAGACAATCACGTCATCAAGATAAATTGGACCCAGTTGCACGAAGGTTAGTTAAATTCAACTGACAGTTAACTTCCCATTAACTTTTACATTTATATAGCGTTAACTAGGCATTGACTGTCAGTTAAACTTAACTAACTTTCGTGCAACTGGGATCTGAAGGCCACGTAAAACTGTCTCCATTAGTCGCTCGAAAGTGGCTGACGCATTGCACATCCCAAATGGCATAAAAACCATTCTTTTTTTTTTTTTTATCTAAAACTGTATTGGACGGCCATGGACTATTTGATGGTTCAATGACATTGCATTTCAACATATCATTAATGTGTTCATCAACTTCTTTCTGCATGCATATTGGTATCCTTCTGGTTGTTTGCTTGTTTGGAGCATTGCCACCAGTGTCTATCATATGTTTTATTATGTCCGTCATTTCCAAATCTCTGTCAGACTTAGCAAATGAAGTGCCGTACCGTAAAGGCAATTGTAGAACACTGTTCTTATTTTCAGGTGTCATACCTTGGCTTGATCTTTCAATTAAATCCACTATATGATCTGACAATTTTTTTACTTGCACTTATTTTTCGCACGCCATTGCTGACCTCCAACACTCCATCAACCGGTTTTATCTCGGCAATAAATATCATTGTGGAACGGTTTTATTTTATAGTGGACATTCAAAAGTCTCACAGGAACTTTGTTGTTGTCCCTAGTTGTGACAAGTGCCCTGGCCACCAATACCCTATCAGTGCCTTCAAATTGTCGGCTTGGCTCTACAATGCTAACGTTGTTTGATCAACTATATGTATCAGTCTTTGACAAATTGGCAAACGTTAACACCTCTCTCATTGCTTGTAATGTTATGCTTTCACCTAAGGTGACCCTATATAGGAACTCATTTTACTTTTGTAGTGACAATGAATTCGTGCTTCGTGACCTACCATTGTCTGACTACAATCTGACATATTCAATGTACAGTTACTAGATTGCAAAAAATCCAAACCAAGAATGCCATTGACTGTCAAGTCTGCAACAACCATTTTGTGCTAAAATTGTTTGCCATGGATAGAAAATGTGAATGATTGCATGCCATAGACATTCATAGATGTTCTGTCTGTTATCTGAATATCGAATTCCAAATTTATTATATACAATGCCCTTAGCTAGGTTTCTCGATATCAGCGCTATTGTTGAACCTGTGTCTACCAAAAACTCGAGAATTTTGCCATTTACTTCTATTTGAACAAACATCCCCGACTCGCAGCTTTGTTTATGATTTCTGACACTCCACAATTAAGTTTAGATTCCGAAGATGCTGGCCCTGGTTTGTCGCATTTGTTCTTTTCACCAACATCAATGCGTTTATAGCTCTCCTTTGTCATTGGTGGTTTTTGGACACTATTCGCGACAAAAAATATTTGCATGTACTCTTTTTATGACCTGGCTTATCACAAAAGTAACATATGAATTTGACTTCTTGTGTTTCCTTTTGAACTTTCGGAAAGCCTTTATCACTTTTCTACCATGAAGAGTCCCTTCTCTGTTTCTCCTTGAGAGCTTTGACGTCGGGCAGGAGAGATGTCAGGGTCTCGGTTATATTCTTTTTAATGATTGTTCTGTTTGACGTAACTTAGGATCTTGGTGTCTCTCCACTGCTTTAACAAATCCTTTAGTTTCTCGTAATTTCATATCTGAACTTTGAAATGCCTGAAGCTCTATAGCTTGTCTATTTTCGTCTATAAACTGCTCTTTAGCAAGTATTTCCTTTAGATCCATGGAAGCTATATAGAATAGGCTAAATATGTCAGCCTTCTGATGTCTTGTCCTAATTCTGGTAAAGTTTCTACTGCCTTTTGCTTTCTTTCTCTTAATTGCGCCCTGTACAATTCTGTTTGATTACCAGGGGCAAATCTTTGCTCTAAGGCATTACATTGCGACAAGAAATCGCGTTGTTCATAAGACGGTACCGTAAGTTGCCTAGCACTCCCTGTGCATTCCCTCTAAAAGATATAGCGAATTACATGCCCTTTTCATTTTGTGACCACCCATTCAGCTCTGAGCAAACCTCGAACCTCTTCGGCACATTCGGAGTTGAATGCCTTTGAAATCATTGTTTATCTACATTTCTAACTTTTCAATTTCTTGTTCCAAATTTGAAATTTCAAATGTCAAACCATCCATGTGACTACTCATTGTCAAACTTTACTTAAAATAAAACACGCAAAAACGGCTACCACTGCCACCAAAATTATTTAATGACTTTATCCTGTCGCCAAACCAATATAATGAATTCGACCACTTTTGGTTTTTCAACGATAAAACTTATTCGCTATCTCTAATTAGATTTATAATTCTTAGTCTCTATATTTCCCTATCTGGGTTTTAATCAATGAGTAAATCAAACAATATATACAAAACAGATGACCAACAACTTAGCTTCCAAACAACTAGACAAGCAACAGAGACAGGTCGGCTCTATTCGGGCCACTATCTCTGTCACAGTACCTATTCCCTAACAAAATTAGTACCATGGCCTTGGACGACCACCAAGAATGCTAACCCTATATACGGTAATCAACAGAGACAGGTCGGCTCTATTCGGGTCACTATCTCTTTTACACCTATTTCCTATCAATGCTTGTCACTAATGCCACACGGGTGCAGGCGGAAAGAAAACGTTCCTTGAAATCACATACGATTTACCTTTAGCTGTTTAGAGCCTTGCTTTGCGGCAATGTGTATATGATGTGACCGTTGAACTGAGCGAAGCATGAAACGGGATCAATAGTTCAGGCAATGCAGTGAAAAATCTCTCCAAAAATCTTTCCAGTTGTAGTATTTCCATGTTTTATATATTTCCTCGTTCTTGTCATACAAAAGTCCTGTATTTGTTTGTGGAAGAATGGTCGAACACTTGCTGCAGTCTTCACTCATGCTATCGCAGTTCCGACCGACGAAAACAATTTTTTGCCCGTGCAAAACCGCATCAATCAGACACCTCGTTATGACCGGACTACCTGCATTAGGTACGTTATTTGATGATGCATCCAGTAATTACTCGCCACTGCAAAATAAGCGATCAAACTTGTTCAATAGTGGGGGGGGGGTATACTGGAATCCGGTTGTGTCCGTCCGTCTGTCTGTAGACACAATGTGTTTCCGGGCTTCCAAAAGGTATATCCTTTTCACCTAGAGTAACCATATTGCACATTATGGACTACCCATTGGGACGAAGATGTCTCCTATCGATTTTGGGTCCAAAGGTCAAGCACACTGAAACAATGAAGTAGCAAAATGATTTCCGGGCTCTAAAGTGTTATCCTTTCCACCTAGAGTCACCATATCATACATATGGCTACTTATGGGACGAAGATGTTCCCTATTGATTTTGGGTTCAAAAGGTCAAAGGTCAAGCATACTGGACAATGAAGTAGCAAAATGGTTTCCGGGCTCTAAAGTGTATCCTTTCCACCTAGAGTCACCATATCATACATATGGACTTACTTATGGGACGAAGATGTTCCCTATTGATTTTGGGGTCAAAAGGTCAAAGGTCAAGCACACTGGAACAATGAAGTAGCAAAATGGTTTCCGGCTCTAAAGTGTATCCTTTCCACCTAGAGTCATCATATCATACATATGGACTACTTATGGGACGAAGATTTCCCCTATTTGATTTTGGGGTCAAAAGTCAAAGGTCAAGCACACTGGACAATGAAGTAGCAAATATGGTTTCCGGCTCTAAATGTTATCCTTTCCACCTAGAGTCACCATATCATACTATAGGACTACTTATGGACGAAGATGTTCCCTATTGGATTTTGGGGTCAAAAGTCAAAGGTCAAACGCGTGGACATGAAGTACCAATGTGAATTTTGGGCTGTAAAGCATTATACTTTCAACATAGATTCACCATGTCATACAAATGAACTGTCCATGAGTCAAGGATGTTTCCTATTGAATTTGGGTTCAAAAGGTCAAAGGTCAAGTCTCTCTGGTAGCGATATGATTTCTATTTTAAATTCTTGAAAAGTTAACAATACCCTTCGGAGATTGGGGTAAGCGGGGGGTATCTTTAGTGATTGCTCACAGTACCTCTTGTTTTATTTATTTTTTTTAGTTCTTGCCAGTGTAATGCGGTGTTTTTAAGTATTCTTATCTTTCTATATATGGTACTTCAAAATACTAATTGAAAAATATTGTTCATGTGGTAAACAAGTGATATCTGCATGATTTTAGATCTTTATTTGTAAGCGCTCGCTTTCTTAATTACACTAATTTCAATTAAAATATTATATTTCTTTTATTCATTCGCCTCAAAAATGAAAAAAAAAATAAAAAAAAATTCGCCATTTCTTCTAACTTTTTTGTTTGAAAATCTGAAGAACTATTTTACAAATTGATGTGGCCTTATTTGTAAGCATCAGGCCTCGATTTAAAAACTGATCATATGCAGAACATGCTCTCGCTTGTCGAATCAGTTGATAGACATAGACATCATATACAGGTGATAATGGAATATTGCTACGTGAATATGGAAAATTGACGATGAAGAAGATGAAATCATTCCGTTTATCATAAAGTTAAGTTGTTAGTGTGCCGTATCTATGTTCAATAGAATATCCTAATATGAAGCAGATATGGAAGACTATTGTGGTTTTTTTTATTTTGAGCTCCTTGGAATATATCGAATTGACATATGAACAAAAGTGAGTACTAGTATGGCTAATAAAAAAATGTTGATTTATCTAAATGTTGAAATGAAGGCTACAGCAAGATATTTTCATTCCGTCTCATATAGAGACTAGAGCTGTCGCGGTAGCTAAGAGTGTTCGCTTTGTAAACTGGCCGTGAATTCAAGCGCCGCGCTATGCCCGCGTCAAACCTAAGTAGGGATTGCTCCTTCTCTAAACCCTCGGCATTTAGAAGTGAGAATGACTTGTCTTTCGGATATCACCTTACAAATGGATATCCCGGGCGTTGATGCAGTTATTGTCACGTTTACTAGATACGGCACTGTATCTCTGTTTGTAAAGGTTTAAGGGAGATTTGGAATCTAGTATAAATATGTACGGTAACCCATACTCGTTTGTCCCAATGACTGGAATACTACTAGATGTGTTTAAAACTGAAACATGGTTCTGAAGAATTTATCTTTTGAAAAGGAACTTGTAGCATGAGTTGGACTACCAAACGAGAAATTACAACCAAGTTTGTCTGATGAAGAATGCTATATCAGAGAAATTACAACCAAGTTCGTCTGCTACACCTGATAAATTACAACCAAGTTCGTCTGCTACATCAGAGAAATTACAACCATGTTCGTCTGAGCACTACACCAGAGAAATTACAACCGTTTGCTGCACCAGAAAAATTACAACCAAGTTCGTCTGAGGAAGAATGCTATACCAGAGAAATTTGACGTGAATGAAAAGTGGAGGATTTGTTAAACAGTTTTGAAAAGGAAAACTTTGAAAATGCAGTTTCAGTAGAAAGTAATCTGGGGGGAAAATTAAAACCCGCAGTCAACGTACTAACCTACTGACACGCTCAGCTAGACATTAAAACCCTTGCTAGACACCGAGGCTAGACAGCAGTCAACGTACTAACCTACTGACACGCTCAGCTAGACATTAAAACCCTTGCTAGACACCGAGGCTAGACAGCAGTCAACGTACTAACCTACTGACACGCTCAGCTAGACATTAAAACCCTTGCTAGACACCGAGGCTAGACAGCAGTCAACGTACTAACCTACTGACACGCTCAGCTAGACATTAAAACCCTTGCTAGACACCGAGGCTAGACAGCAGTCAACGTACTAACCTACTGACACGCTCAGCTAGACATTAAAACCCTTGCTAGACACCGAGGCTAGACAGCAGTCAACGTACTAACCTACTGACACGCTCAGCTAGACATTAAAACCCTTGCTAGACACCGAGGCTAGACAGCAGTCAACGTACTAACCTACTGACACGCTCAGCTAGACATTAAAACCCTTGCTAGACACCGAGGCTAGACAGCAGTCAACGTACTAACCTACTGACACGCTCAGCTAGACATTAAAACCCTTGCTAGACACCGAGGCTAGACAGCAGTCAACGTACTAACCTACTGACACGCTCAGCTAGACATTAAAACCCTTGCTAGACACCGAGGCTAGACAGCAGTCAACGTACTAACCTACTGACACGCTCAGCTAGACATTAAAACCTGAAAGGAATATATAAATATTCCTGCTATTTTCATCCATGTCACAGGAAGTCAGCGATTATAACGATGTACAATATCCCCATAAGATAAAGTTGTAATAATGGGATGTTGACTTTTCCACTGATTACCATTTCTGCCTGAGATGCATTAAGTCTATCATTTTGAGGAATAGGACGTGTCCTAATTCGCTCCGTTAATAACCATTTAATAGTAAGTAGAAAACAATGTGATATTCAATGTATATACGTTTGCAGATTTAATTAAGTTGTAGTGCTAGTTTTTTTTGTTTTTTTTTTACTTCTGTCTTATGTAAACCTTTTCGTTTGTCCTGAAGTAGGGACAGATTGTATATATATATATACCAGTATATTCGTCAAGGTTCTCTCGAGAACGAGAGTTGGGAAGCAATTACGAACCATTACGGCAGAAATTTTATTTGCAAACAAAATAATTAAAATTACCAAAACAATGTGGACAGTCCGAATTTTCTCTTCGTTCGAGTATATTGGACCTTTCAGTTTCAGTGGAGATTATCAACTATGAGATCTAATCATGACCGAAGCTCACGAGACTGGAAAACACATCTCAATACCTGTTACACATACCAATATTTATTCATAATTTATGCACTGTATTTCCTGGCATAAAAATTATTTTGTAATTTGGTACAAAAAAACCAAAATCGTACTTTTTATCATAGCATTTATGATTATCGACATCAGTAGGTAGAAAAGTAGGTAAGCATTCAGGTAGCTAGGTTAAGGTAGTTAAGGACTCTTAAGGTGCACCCATTTGCCCCAAAGGCTTTCTGACTCTAAGGGCCTATATGATAATCTTACTTGTTTTCTTTCTTTTGATCAGTTTTCCTTCCCTCAATCACTCCATATCTAATTATAGAGGTCTGAAAAGTGAGCCCCCAGTTGGTGCCGTACAGCCCCAAATTGATTTGGAAATGATAGTCCAAGGGGTTCCGATACTCGTTTGATGTACTCTTCAAAGATAGACCTGTTGTCGCCCTCTTCTTTTACCCTGTGACATGTACAGTTAGAAACTTTCAGGTGAGCCAAATTGACCCGATATACTCCCTGACCCCCTTTTAAGTGCTCTACATGATGGTTTTTGAGGTTACATTGGTTCAACTCCATGGGAATCCGGGATAGAATAGGTCCTCAATACCCTTGCTTGTCGTAAGAGGAGACTAAATGGGGTGGTCCTTTGGATGAGACCTCAAAAACCGAGGCCCCGTGCCACATAAAGACTCCTCCCTGCTCAAAGACCATAAGCGCCGAGCATAGGCCCAAACTTTGCAGCCCTTTACTGGCAATAGTGACGTCTCCATGAGTAAAAAATTCTTAAGCGGGACGTAAAACAATATNNCAAACTTTGCAGCCCTTTACTGGCAATAGTGACGTCTCCATGAGTAAAAAATTCTTAAGCGGGACGTAAAACAATATACAATCAATCAATACATTGGTTCGTCAAATCTTCCATCTGTCTCTTGAGTAGTTTTGTTTCATTCGATCATCCCATACACTGTACATCCGGTTCTGTAAATGACCACAAAATACATACATCTGTTTTCAAGATATTGTGATGGTAAAATGATACATGTATAATTTATCTGATTTCCTGATTACGTTAAAATTTTTAAATTGTTTTTGACAAGAAAACACTTACTCTACAACATCACCGTTCATTACATGTATTCTGACCCGTCTTTAAAAAGTAGAAATTCACAATTTAGATACATTCTTTTATGTTTTACCTATTTACGCATTAATACCATCAGTAAACGTTAAAAAGTCTTTCAATTGCTAAGACATTAATCACTAAATTAAATTTTCGACCCCACCTTCGAGGAAAACCCTTTATTACCAAATGTTTTACACATAAACACTATATACCAAGGTTGGCCTTGCCCCGGGGTCAGAGCCTCGAGCTCTATCCCCTGGTAATGAAATCTACGATTTCTTTACATTAAAGATCATCTGTATCCCTGTGAATTTAGTTTTTCATACAGATGTGCGGTTGTAAAGACTGGATTCATCAACTCTGGCATTTTTTCATCTTTTGTAATTTACTCATATTTTTAATCCACTTTCCCCCTAATATTCAAAACCTGTTTGCACCTCTCAAAATTTTTTATCCCGGGCTCCGACTTATTTATACAATAATGCCCCCGTTACTCTCTGCCTCCTTTACCCGCTCCTCTTTTCGCATACTGTTGATACATTTGTACACTCGTGTGCTGATTTTAATCAAATCGCAGTAACTCTCTCACATTTATACCTTGTTTCAAATTGAAACAATTTAAAATTTCATATTATATACAAGTATAGGCACTACAAAAACAAATTGTTTTACTCCTCAACATGTGCTCTACTACTTTTAAAACATGTGAACAAAATACTCTGTATTGAGACTTTTAAGAAATGCAAATATGAGACTCCCTGTGTGGGCTATGCTAGGTGACCGTTAAGGCCTGTGGGCCTCTTGTTTGGAGTTTGCATTGGTGTATCTAAAATCCAATGCCCCAAATATCATGAAATATAATAAAATGAAGAATTTCTTAAAATCACCACATTTTTGTGATGAAATACGAAAATTCGATATAGAGCACAGGCTTGGACCAAGAAGATGTTATGAAAATTCGAACCTTCCTGGCATTATATTTAAACTGACAAAAAATAAAATTGGTCCGAGCCTGTGCTCTATATCGAATTGATTTTAAGAAAATTCTTGT
Source organism: Ostrea lurida (assembly GCA_903981925.1). Classification (NCBI taxonomy): domain Eukaryota; kingdom Metazoa; phylum Mollusca; class Bivalvia; order Ostreida; family Ostreidae; genus Ostrea; species Ostrea lurida. Next base: position 33,576 of record CAJDSM010032951.1, read on the forward strand.
ATTTTATGTATATTTCATGATGTTTGGTGTCGTCTAATCTCCGATAAACCAATGCAAAACTCCAAAAATTTTACCACCCTGATAAACTATCATACATAAACTATCATTTGTGCAGAAAATAATTTGTTGAAATTTCACTTCAATTTTGACCATTTCACAGGGCCGATTTACACCCTTCGTGGGCCTACTCCTTTGTATTTAAACGTTCAATTCTAAATTGACTCTCATAGATATGTATTTTAGTGATGGAATAAAAAAGAATTTTAAAAACCTTCAATATTTCTTGAACAGCGAGTAGAGCGGGATCCGCGTTTAATTCTTCTACAATCGTCTACGATAAACAAACATACGTGTATTTGTGTACATTAATACCCATGTGCATTGCGTATATAGTAAAAATGATTTTCCTTTTGAATCGAGTAACTCCTAAAACAATGCTGATGAACCGATGTTTCATCTTTAGTAAGAGTGTAAATTTATAACATGACAAAGGAAGAGTGTAAATTTATAACATGACAAAGGACCAATAATGTAGATCCGCCCCCGGTTAAAGTTCCAATAGACCCTAATGCTGACATTTGGCCCTCTCACTAATTAATTAATTATATTGGTTTTAGAAAAATTGCCTCCAACATTTGAAAGTTCATTTCAAGTGGTAATAAATGACGACAAAAATTATATAGGGTCCCGTGGCGTTTATAGGTCATATAATTTACATATTTTTTAAAAACACGCCCTTCATTTTTAAAAGCACATCCCTACCATGGAAAGTTGCCCATTCCTTTCTAGATTTTGTCCAATAAATTTTCATCCCAAAAATCAATTGAAGCTTTGATATTTCTTTCAATTCCATTCTTGATATTAGCCAATCACGCAACACCTAATCTTGGGTAAACTGCGTTCGGGTCACACATCCATGGAACTTTTCGTACTCTCTTTCCAATATGTCGACAATACACAAAAACTAGCTATCGGATGAATACCTACATTGCATAAATAATATAACTGGTTTTCATTGTTGTATAAAATGGGTAGTATAGCAATGCTGATAAACCGAGGGTTTTCCCTATGATAGAAATAATCTGTTTTCGGAAGAAACCACTGCACTTCCCAATGAACTTTATTTTTAGAGCCCATGAATAAAAGTAAACAAATCAGAAATCGGATATTTTCTACCTCATTTTGAAATTTAACAGGGGCAAATCCTTTATCAGATCGCAGTATAAAGTATTTATTTTTTATTTTCCACAGAGAGTTGAGTTGTAAGAGTTATAATATTTTTAAAAATGGCAAAATGAAAATCGTGGTAAATCGGCTGTCCGACATTTTTACTGGACGCTGACATAGCAAGATGACTTCGTCTCTCGCAAAAATGACACAACAACCGCGATATTATGTAGAAAATTCTGAATATTCTCATACTGATATTTTTCAATTCATTTAATGCATATTCTTGCAACGAAGCTGTTTTCTTGATATTGTTTATTTTCCTCCAAAGTAAGCAATACATATCGTCATAATGTGATGTCACAGTCAGAATCACGCGGTGCATGGTACATACACCCAATGCTTACACGGACATGCTCAGAATACGTCCGAGGAGTGATCACAAAGTTCGCAAACTGGTTGAATAGATAACATTATGCAAATTAAAGTTGGTTTTGTTCTTGCTTCGATTCCTAAGACACGTGGATCCAAGCCATCACGTGACATACTCAGTAGCGCAATGTTCACAGCAGTACTAATGCCTTCCTTGGTCTTCTATTTTGTTGATCGCAGGCTAGAAATAATCAGAAATCACAATTGCCAAAATCTGAGCTGTAAGGGGGTGGATTACAATTTATATACCCATTGTTCCTACGGAGTCCATAACAACACGACTTTTATTGCTAGGTGCGTTGTTTTGTTGCAGCACAAGTCTAATCTGGACACTTTCTCTTTACGCACGGCTCTCCTCAAATCTAATTTGATAACATGCACTGAAGGAATTAAGGATGTAGGGGACTCAGATTAGAGTAATTAAAATTTTCTGAAAATGAGTGAAATGGGTTTGCACTGGATTTGTTTAGACAGAAATGGACATTTTTTTTTATAGGTTTCGTGAGTTCGATTCCATGGTAACGACCATCAAACATACCCTACCTGGAAACACCATAATTCACTGAAATTGACCACCTCTCAAACAAAGCGTGGGGTTCACATCAGAGTAAATAAAAAATATCTTAAAATGACTGAGATAGGCTAAATGATACTCAATTTATCAGAAAATGATCATTTTTAGATAGGTTTGCAGGTTCGTTTCCAATGGTAACGATCACCAAAAAACGCGCTTGATGGAGACATCAAAATTCAAAAACCTGTCAAAACGGAAGTACAAAACTGATGTCAGAGTAATTAAAAAAATTCTAAAAATACTTGAAATAGATAGTATTGTATTTGTTTTATCTGAAAAAGGCATTTTTTAGAATAGGTTAGTGAGTTCGTTTCGCACGGTAACGACCATCACCCCCCCCCCCTTAAAACATCAAAAATTCAAAGCCTGTCAAAAGGGAAATATGGGACTGACCCTAGAAATAATTAATCAAATCAAAAAACAAGTGAAATTGATAGCATTGAATTTATTTGAGTACAGTAAGTCTTTATTCAGATAAGTTTGTGAGTTTGTTTCCATGGTAACGACCATCAAACCATACCCTTCTTGGAAACATCATAATTCAAAGTCTGTCTAAACAGAAGAATAAGACTGAGTCAGATAATAAAATATTATGAAAATACTTAAAATAGATAGTATTGTATTTGCTTTATCTGACAAAAGCATTCTTTAAAAATAGGTTAATGAGTTCGTTACCATGGTAACGAACGCCAAACATACCCTTGCTGGAGACATCATAATTCACAGAGATTGGCCAAATGTCTAAACGGAACCGTAGGATTGATATAATAGCAATTTTAAAAAGTCAAACATGAGTAACATGGGTAGCATATAATATTTATTTTATCAGAAAGGGTGATTTTTTCAGCTAGTTTTGTGAGTTCGTTTCCATGGTAACGATAATCAAATATGTCATTGCCGAAGACGAAATGTATTCAAAACCTTGTCAAAAAGAGCATGACACCAAAAGAGAAAAAAAATCTAAAAATGAGCGAAATAGATAGAATTTTATTTGTTTTAGCAGAAAAAGTACTTTTTAGGTTACATGCAGGATCATTTCCCGAAAACCAATAATAAAAAAAAACTTGCTGAAAACGTCATTCCTCAGAACCTGTAAAAAAAAAAACCACAGTTCGGGTGTTTAATAGCTATCGCAGCAAACGGTAATCTTAGCACTATACTTTCGTAATATCTGTGGAAACGGGAGGTTATTCATATTCGGTCTTTCTTGCACCCTAGCTCAGACGGAATAAATATATGAATAACCCCTCGTTTCCACAGAAATTATACTGTGGTATTTATCACTGAATATTTCTACAGAAATAATAAATACTGTACAGCGCTGTCTGTAAAAACAATATGCTTTGAAATAAAGAAAAAGTCATACTCATCCTCTGAAATTTGAGTAACATACGCCAGTCGCTTACTGCGAAATAAAAACGTGGAAATCATGTCTCGGCATGTAAGATTTCGGACATTCAGCGTGATTTTTCCCCCTCTCACATATTTGTGTAATAAAAACAAATCCAACAAGAAATTTAAGTGGCAAGCGCAACGTACGACGATGTTTCTCTCGTCTCTCTCTCTCTCTCTCTCTCCTCTCTCGCTCTCTCCTCTCTCTCTCTC
>CAJDSM010032952.1:0-13317 GCA_903981925.1 Ostrea lurida
ATTTTGTTCCTCTTCCTGGTTGCTCTGTACCAGTCCTGTTCGACTTTCTAAAATTCTAAACCGATCGGCAACAGAACTAGCTGAAGATGATACTTTGTTCTACTATTATCATTATTGTTGTTGTTTGCTTGCATATTATGTATCGTCCCAATAGAGATGTTTTCACTAAGGAAGAAATGTTACTCGCTTCAGGTGCTGCATAGTTTGATCACGCTTATGGCTACTGGAGTGTGGGTTTGTTTTGTTTTTTAAAATAAAAAACCACATTCGTGGAGGGATTTTAAAATGTCAAACAAACCATGTATAGTTAAAAATATCAAATAATTCAAATGCATGTTGCTAGCAATATAAATTTTTAAAATCAAATGATCTGATATACAAATACAGCTGCCTGTCCGATTTGTTATGCCCTTTTTAATTTTTTGAATGTTTTGTTTTATACACATTTTATATATAGTCATAATTTACAGTCATAATGTACACTCACTCATTCGCACTCTGCATCCACAACAATAACAATGAATTAAAAGATAGAGGAGATATTTTTCTTTTTCACAAATATGTATAATATTTATCAACACTCAATTTGTCAGATTATCAGATAAAGCCCATTTACCAAATATTTCAAAATTTGGATTTGCTAACAAGTACGTATTTTCACAATGATTTTATATATACTAATTGCATTAGACAATTTGGGTATTGAGTCTTGTGATGTAGAGTAATAAACATACCTTTTTACTCATACAATAAGAAAATTCTCTAGACAGCTTCCATCAATATTCAATTGCATAGTAACACAATTCTTTTTGTGATGTTTTGATCTTTTTCAATCGTACTGAACCAATTTACAAAATCTTTCAAGAACACAATTCCATAAAAACAGTCATAACAAATATGAGTGACTGTTTCTCTCTCACTGTTGTAAAATTTCTACAAGTTTAAATTCGTGAAGGAAAGAGTTTGTAGCTGTATAACACATGAGTATGCAATTTTTTTCTTCAAAACGATATAAAAAATTCAATTTAGACATGCTTCATTTTCTGCACAAATTCATTGATTTGAGCACATGATTTCGTTTGTTTTTAAAAGCAGCAATTTGTCTTTAAATTTTTCTGGGTACCTTTAAAATAAAGCAGTGATAGCTAAAAAAAATATTTTGTGCCAACCATCACTAAAACATTTGAAAAACTAAATCATTCAAGGTCTTAATTTCCCTTGCTACCCAATTCGAATAAAAATTCCACTTTGTATTCTAACTTTGAGTATATGATTTACTCTGTTTACCTGATCAAGAACTAAAGCTCACGAGGGATATGGCATAGCAACAGAAATGCTTACCCCTCCAAGGCACCTGATCCCACCTCTTTGGTATGCCAAAGTGTCCTACTCTTGATTTATTTTTTATTAGAATTGCAAATTGAACTCTCTTTGTTGTTTTCACTTTTTCATCTACATGCAATGATTAGTAATAAGCAATTCAGATTTATGTAGGTATGGATATCAAGGAATCTAGATTTACGTAGTTAGTAATATTAAGCGAATTACGAGATCAACTGTATACCTATTCCTTGATTCATCCCCTTTCATAGCACGATAAACATTCTACCAACGTCACTTGTTCATGTGAAAAAATCATACTTTATTTCAAAATTTGACACACTTTAATGAATGCTGAGGGACCCTGTTATACTTTATTTCACGGTTGAAGTTTTATTAGAAAATTAACAGCAGTCTACTCTTAAAATTATTCATGAATCTCGAAATGTATCCAAATGTGGTTCAAATGTCTCTTTATGTTTCTAAAAGAGGAAGTTAAAAAAAAAACCGTGACACTTTAAGTACACGCTGTCCTTATAAACCCGGGTATTAAAACAAATCAAAAGGTTGAATTGACAGGTATGTGCAGTTTTTGTATTCATAGAATGTGATGTTTTAAGATAATTAACACTAAAACTATTCATAAAATGCTCAACAATTCTGGGGTTTTTTGGGTACATGAAGCGGTAATTTAAGAAAACAACTAAGTATCTGCACATGTGCATTGACATCCAGTATTTATTAAAGGTGTTTAAATTGAATGCTGTCTATACAATTGATTAACGTCTTTAAGAATCTATCAATAGTATTTAAAAACTGGAGATCAAGCTAACCGAGGTCTGAAACGTTTGAAATGATGGACAAATAATTTTTATGTCCAGAACAAGCATGTAGTCGTAAACCCTGTCACTTCTTGAAGTCTTAAACCGAAGGACACGATCGAATCAACGCCATTTTAAATTATTTCTCATATCATGTATTTCGTAGCCATCTGTTGTCAATTGATTTCATTTTTAAAAATGAAATTTACATTGTTGGCAATCTTTGCAGTTGAATTGAGAATCACAAACATCGGAAAATGATTAAAAATATAGATGGATTTCATTATATGTAAACTGAAGAATACTTAATATAATTTCACTGTTTTCAATATAAAAAGATACCAAACAATCAATTTTAAAAAAAAAATCAGGTATGAAACCGATGGAAGTAAATCTTTATCATTTTGATGCAATTCAGATGGTATTTTATGAAATACTTCCTTCTCTCATCGTTTTTAATATCTCACTGGATCTTTTATTGCTTGATTCTATATTTAAAAAAAATGCTCATCGCATTCCTATAAAATAGAAACTGGCGATACTAAAGAAAGTTCAAAGTTATGATTAATATGTAGGACATTTTAAAAATATACATTATGTATCTGGAAACTATTATTTGTAGAAATGGTTACTAAATAATGATTTAGTCTCAGTATATATAAGTTGTTTCATTTGTAGTATTAATTAGGGACCCGAACTGGCAAAAATAAAAAGAAATATAATGTAATAATTATTTGGTTTAATTTGTCAAACATTTACGGTAATGAAAGAAGAAGCACTGCTTCGCTGCTTCCGAAATGACGCTTTGCCAATGTTTTATCAAGCGAAGAAAATCTACTGTATATAAACCTATTGTCTTTCATCACCAATTTTAAAGTAGTTCAGAAATTTATATCTATGAAGAACTTTTATTTTGTTTTCAAACTTTATCCTCAAACTTGACGTGACATTAGCGTGGTGCCCACATACTTCATTTGCCTTTACGTAGAGATTATTTGAAATAAAACAAACACCTGCAGCTTGGTCTGTCTTATGGTTATAAATAGGATCATGTCGTTTACTGCGAATTGGTTTAAATGCTTATAAAAAAGGAAGTTGATGGCTATTTGCCACCCTTTTCCAAGGTTCAGTTATTATATTCTTTCAAACGTAGAGGGTAAGATTTTTGCTTGCTACAATACATAAACCTTAATGCTTGGTAATTCTTTCAATTTGATGTCTTATTTTCAGATATGCACTAATACAACAAATGAAAAAAAAACCAACAGTATTAATGTGTATTCAAAACCGTAGAATTCTTACATTATCAATTGTATTGACGTTATTAATGACGGAAATATAATTAGTAAAAATTAAAGATGGAATTTATGTCTTTATTGAACAAAGTTATTATAGATTAGAGTATAGGGATAACAATCAAACCTTTCTTTGGAAAAAAATCTAAAAATTGGATTTATATCAAATAAGGTTTCATGTGTTTTTCTCGAGTGACCCAGTCCCAACTCGGTATCGTAGTAATCTAACTAGTACGCGGTTACTGCACCTCTGAAGTTGAAATGGCATGATTCTAAGTTAATTTGCACCTCATTAACCTTCTTAATAAAACCCTATTTTTTGTACTATATCATGCATCAAATATTTGTCTAGTGAGGAGGAATAAAAGTAAAAAAAAATCCCCTCCCTTTAAAGGACCAGAATCTTAATTCGTGCATTTATTTTGGACGATTAATGCCAAAGTTGTAAGAAATAGAACAGTTTGAACAGTTGATATTTATACCTCTATGGTATGATACATTAGTAGTAAGCATACCTGCCGTCCAGTCACACCAACCATGAGCCAGATCAACAGAGTAATCCGTTGTCAGACTTTCAGTTTTCAAATCATGACATGGTAATGAAAAGGAAGTTACATTTATAAGGAATAAAATCATCATATAAAGAACAGTCTATGAACTGGAATTTATATATAAAATGGCGAAGTAACAAAGTATCAAACGTAATCATATTAAAAAAACACATACAAAATCGAGTGTAGGGCAACACGGACCTTCGACAAAAGCGAAGGCAGGATCAGGTGCCATGGAGGAGTAAGCATCCTCTGCCGACCGGTCACACCCGCCGTGAGCCTGAAGTCGAAACAAAGTAAACGGGGTTACCCGTAGTCAAATCTAGTATGAAAATGACAGTCTAACAGAGGGTATGAAACAAATCAGTCAACATATGACCTAGTGATAATTTGTAATCGCAAGCAAGGTCATTATAGCGACCTAGAATTTGCGAAATGATGACTTTAAACGATAGCATTTATATATAAAGGTAAGTTGTACTTTACGAAATACTATGGCCAAAGGAAATTGTTGAAACTCATAAACTATTGTTAGTGGCCAGCCTCGATGAAATCGCGCGTAGAATAACTGCGAGTCACAAACACCATTTGAAAGAGGTTCTGGGATTTTGCTGAATTTGTATCCCGTTTGAAATAATAAGTATTATATTCATTAGTTTGTCATTAAAGTTTATGTTGGATAAAACGTTCAAATGGAAAGCTGATATGAAAGACTGGTTCTTTGATTTCGATTTCAATGGGATATGTCGAATCGAAATACGAATGTAATTCAGTGTGAAAAAGTTTACTTTTGTATATAAAAGTGGTGTTGATGACCCCGAGAACATATTTTTTTCTCATGTGGAAGCTTTTAGATGAAAGCCTTTCCTTATGGAAATGCAAAGCAAGTCAGTTTATCAAGCAACATAATTAATGTCCAAGTGTTGTACAACTGGATCACCAAAAACTATGTGGATATTGCTAATGAACTATAGCATGAAATATATGATTACTAATTTTGGTACATTGTATGTAACATATTTCGTTATACAATTTATTATCAGCGATGCTTGAAACCTAAACATTAGAAAAACCAAGGATAATTAAAACGATTTACAGAAAAAGCTTACAAAAGGCTAAATCTTGAGCCAAAAGTCAGTAAACGCCAAAAGCCAAGCTTTCAGTATCAACCTCAGAGTAGTGTTTAACTAATTAATGTTTTGGATAACTGAAAGCAATTCATGGACATTTCCGAGTTCCATTTCTGTTGAAAAAGCTGATACCTATGATGTCATAAACTCAATCTTTAATTCATCGTAAGGATTGGTAATAAGTTACATGGTGTTGATACTAGGTTTGTGATTCTAAATCTATCAAACTTTTTTCAAATTTTTTGAAAATTCACATTAAAATTGCAGTAGTTCTTAATTGGCATATGTTGTGACACTACATTTGCTGATTCTCCTTTATAGTAGTTTTATATCTGTTGTATAATACAGGGCTTGGTTGGATATTTGATGAAAACCGAAATGTATATAAAGGTTTTTGTGAAGAGTTTGTATTCAGTATAGGTACTGTAGTTCATTTTTCTCGTTGACTGGGTCATAAAATAATGTTTAAAACTAAACTCTTAATTCATCATTTATTGAAGCTTGTGAAATGATATTGTGGGTATGTAGAACAGACTAAATGAAATATAAATTGGTACGCTGTTGATTGGTGCTACACACAAACAACGGGTAAGCGGTTGTTTGGTTTTTTCCAAATGAGCCAATTCCATTGGTTAATTGACTTTTATATTGCACTATAGATATTTCGAATGTAGCATGATTGTTGCGTCCTGGAAGCTTGCTCTTCTTACTTTACCCTGTATTCGTAACGTAGTATAGTAGATTGTGACGTCATAATCTAACGTCGCTGTTGTTTTGAATTGAACTCTCGCATTATACGTGAAATAACGATACAGCCCGAATCCTATCTGTCAAAAATTTGTGCTTACCTCGAGAAAATAGAGAGCCAACAGGGTACCGGTTTTAATAAAATAGTGATGATTTCTTTATTAAAATTGAAACAATGTGTACCTTCTCATTCAGTGGCAATAAAATTATACTTAATGATACTCAATTTATGTGACAAACTTGTAAAATATACATTACACACAGAACCCGTATGTAACAGAGAGGCGAAGCGTAACCACATGCATTCATCCATCCAAAGTTATGCAAAAGCCAATAAAATGTCAGATGTCAGAAGATATTTTTAAAACATTAAGCATGACTTTGTCATTGAAAGGAAGGCTACATGTTTTTTCGGATGTAAACAATCATGAGGGTTTCATATAAACCACATACATGAAATGTGAGGATAATGACAGATACCTATTTATTCAATGGAAAGAAGTCATTCTTGTGCTTGAAATATTATATGTGATATACTATTGCACTCTGTTAATTGTGTGACATGTTAATAGGGTGTATCTTAATCGATCATTATATAATCGAAATACAGGGGTTAATTTAGATCTGCTTGGTGGACTGATTAGTCCCGAAGGTTCGTACAGCCCAGTTCTATGTACTATGTTACTAGCTTGAATACGGATATATATTTAACTGCAATAGTAAAAATTAGAAATTCATATCAAAATTAAGGATTTATCTCCCTCAGGCATAGCTCTGATCCTTCGAAGTATTTGACTCCAGTCTTTGGCATACGATTGTTCACTTTTATAAAGTTTTACTTTTCATGGTTTGCAATTTCCAACATTTCCGGTTTGAGCATCACTGAAGAGAAACATAAATCTGTCCGAAATGCGCCATCTGAAGTGCATTTCAAAATTGGTACCGTATATTATTTATATATCTTCATATCAGATTGAATATATTTCTAATTTTTATAGTATTTTTGTGCTCAAGTTCTTTTTACTTGTAGTAGAGATTAACAGTGGTTCATAATTAAATCCCTGAAACAATAAAATCTGAGGGGTATATAATTCGTCAGTTTTTAATGTCATTTACATTGAAAATACACTTTGAACAATTCTTGAAAATAGTTACTCTGTGCCATATTATACACCATATTAATGATTTCAAATTTCAAGCGTTTAGATTAATACTTTGGCATGATTTTAATAATGTTTGATAGAATTTCTTCTTTCAGTTTCTTATAAAGCTCTGTCAATTCTCTGGAATTTACTCCACCTGTTTCTATATTTATATTGGAAAACCAGAGGATAGGTATCGATGATATCAGAAAAAAATCTTACTTCTGAATATTTTATTGTTATAAATGTATATAGAAATTTATCAGCAGATGTGATATATTCTTTTGTTTTTGATTGAAGTTGTTACTATTGTTACTTTTCTTTTCTTTTTTATTTTTTAATTTGGACAGCACTTCACAAAATTAAAATTTCATATAGCGTTTAGGATATGAAAGTCAAAATGACAAATGTTACTCTTTGATCTGTTATATTTTTAAGCCTACGGAAGACTACCCACTGCCTGAATACTTCTCAAAAGACTGTTGGCAATGTCATACCAATAAAAAAGAATCGATCACAGATAGACGTGTTATATTACACGACCCACATCAACCTAGATAAGGCGACCAATGCCGTCAATAGATGTACGCGTAGAACCATTTTTAAATCTTCACTATCAGATTTTACAAGTTCTAATGAATGCTCGACGCTTCAATGGTACTTTGCAGCTCATGTTAAGATATAGAAAACCTGTGCCGTTTATATATGTCTATACTTAGGAACTCGTAATGTACCTAAATTGGTTGAGGAGGAAGTTTAAAAAGTGTGACAAATGATTGAGATCAGGACAAAGTATGAAAATATTATGTTACAATGTCTAAGGAACATGACTAACTTTTACATAATATCTACAGCATGAAATGTTTAATTTGTCAACATTTTACAAACCAAATAACAGAAATATTGATTGTTCTGTAGGAGAAATTTTAAACGTATTGTACCACAACATATGCAAGATTGGTTTAAACCAAATATTTATTCTAAAAAATCGAAACACTTTTTAAAATTATAAAACCCTTCCAAGCTGAATGTTATTTAAACAAATGCTTTTTCAACACTTTTACAAGGATTTCCTCACAATAAAATCTACATAAGGTTTTTTGATATCAAGGATAGCTGGTTCTTTAAAATAAAAATGAAAATATCAATATCTTGTGATCAGACATTCGGAAAACTACTTTGTTAAACGCCACTAGGGTTCTACACACAAGTAGCTTGAATATAAATAATATACGGTACAAATTTTTATGCACCAGATGCGCATTTCGACAAATTATGTCTCTTCAGTGATGCTCAAACCGAAATGTTGGAAATCCGAAATATGAAAGTAAAACTTTATAAAAGTGAGCAATGTAGTGCCAAAGACTGGAGACAAATACTTTGAAGGGTCAGAGCTATGCCTGATGGAGATAATCCATAATTTTGATATGAATTTCTAATTTTATGATATGATATGATATTCTATGGCTGTTTTAATAGTACAGCCAGTCACCAGTTTAAATGTTTTCTGACGTGTTTCCTATCGATTATTAGACCGTTCCTTACCTGCAGATTAGGGCTTTAAAACACCCAGTTTACACAGACAATTGTGCCTCACGTGAATTTCACGTGAAATTCATGTGAATTTCATATGAAAATTTTAACGTGAATTTCATGTGAAAAGAGCATCAAATGTGAATTCACATGAACAATTTTCACGTGAATTTCACGTGATGCACATTTGCCTGTGTACTGTGTATCTGATCCAGTTTTAGGGCTCATGGTGTGCAGACAATGCTTTCTGCTTCTGGACAACGGATCCCATCTCTGTTTTGTTCACGAATGAATATTTGCCATATTCTAGAATTTGCATTCGTTCTGGTTTTATCCGATAATCGGGTACAAGTTTCCGTAATGATTAGTAGCCGAATGTTCTAAAGAGAATCGAGTACTAGGTTTGGTATTGAATAATGAGTATGTTCTAAAGAGAGCCGAGACTAGTTTTGGTATTAAGTACTGGTAGTCAGATGTTCTATAGAGAGTCAAGTAGTTTTTGGTATTCAGTACTTATTATAGTAAGAGGTTTTAACATTAAATTTTCGCCTGGGTCTAAAAGCTATGGTTCTCCTTACATTATTTTGTTCATATTGTTAATAATAATATTTGTTTTAAATTTAACTACACTTACCAAAATATCTCTGTTGCCTGTTGGTATATTTAAAAATATGATACTAGATTTCGCAAAAAACACAAAAAGGGAACGCTTGATACCTTTATTAAACAAAGGAAAAGCAGGGTTTGATTTATCCAAAGGAGTTAATAAATAAGGATCTTGAAGAGTGTTTATGGATTATGAAATATGAAATGAGTTACGAGGAATTTAATATTCCCAAGCCCCTGGTCATAAGCACGAGTATACGATTATCTATTTATCACACAACTATCATTAAACGCATATTTTGATTTACTTTCATTTTTTTCGTTTTCTCATAGTTGACATACGTCAATTCGATTGTGACGTCGTCTGCAACGCCACGGTTTGAATAAGCTTGAAATTTCTGTTGCACTTATTTTCGTTTCATAAAAGAAACAAAATCCCCTTGGAACAACCTCGATCACAAAACAAAATCTTTTACTGTCAATATGCTCAGTATCAAACGATGATCTGCTGTTTTCTTTACGTGGCGAATGATTGATTGACCTACCTAATTTGTTTTTATGAACCTCCGTTACGAGTTCATTTCGTTTTTCCGAACCCGTGTTCTGAACCTGGAAACAGTACAGTTGTGTGATAAAAATAAATCCAGTTTTCACTTAGAATTACTTTAATATGTTTATTAAAGTAAGAATTGATATTCCTAATTGTAGAAAAACAAAATTTCCACAAACGCGTACACTAACACAGTCTTTGAAATTCCGGACATTTAGAATATTCGAAGTAGGAAAAACCTGTATTGTTTTCATAGGATTATCTTTCATTAGAAACTCCATTGAACATGCGTTTCATTTTGTAGGACATACAAGGTCAAACGAGGTTTTTATGCTTTTCTATTGGTTGTCAAAAAGACTGAAATGTAAAGTAAAAATTCAGAAATAAATATTATTAATGTATGCAAGACAAGCAATTGTACTATTGTATTTCATTCTGGCAGGACAACAATGAGATAAAATAGATACTGTAACACTTAGAGTTTACAAGTGGTATGGGACCGCAAAAATAGGATGATAGAGTGGATGTGTAATTGAAACTTTTTATATGGACATGTATGTAAGTAATAACTTTCTTGTTATTTCTTTAAAGGCTGCAGTGATCAGTGATGGGTGTACTACGGCTGCTGTTGACAGCGTTTGCTATACTGACCTCAGAAAGTGGTAAGTGTACGGGTTATGTTACTTGTATTACTAACATTTTCCAAAGGACTTTCATACCATCTTTGTCATCAATATATATTCTTTTAATATAGAAGGCCAAACAGACCCATGCTCTTCTACCATATACAGCGATATCTCTGATTTGGCCAAACGAGACCCATCCTATGCTATGGACTCCGTGGCTCTGTGCGATCGTTACATATCTACTGGCTGGTATAGGGGAGGGTATCATAGAATGCCCACGTCGTCTCCAAGCTTGTCATTCTGTGGAACTCTGTATCCGGTCTGGCTAAATGGTGAGTGTGTAATCCCGTTCACTTTGTTTCGACTAAGGGCTCACGGCGGATGTGACCGACCGATCAGGGTAGAGGATGCTTACTCCTCCATGGCACCTGACCCTGCCTGTTGTCGGAGGTATGTGTTGCCCTACAATCGACGTTGTATATATGTTTTTTTAGAACTATGAATACCTTTAACACGATGTTTGAGAGGACATTTTTAAATGATCGATTTTGTTACCATGGCAACCAATTTTCATAAATATTGTCTCTTATTATTGAAAATAGACACAACCAAAGAATTGATATGTCCATGATTAATGTGCTGTTGCCTGGAAATGGCCCGAGATTGCCTGCCATCCGTGGGTGAAATATCTTCAAAAGGATGAAAAGCCTAACCAATTTTGACCCCCCCATCTCCACTCCAAAAAGTTTCCCAGTATTATGACTTAAGTTCTTGCAAATATTCTTAACCTTTTCCAACCTAAGGCCAAAGTGCTCATAGGTTCCTGGATTCTACTCTCAAGATATTTTGCGCATTGAATATGAAACATTCATTTTCGACTTACCCGTTTAAAGTGAAAGTAGAAATTCCCGCCAAGAAATCAAGCTGGTTCCCTCGTTTCGCAGTATTTGAAGTTCCGGAACATTCCACAAAAAGCCAACATTGCATCAATGCAGCAATGGGCCCCTTGATGTATATCAATACTTGAAATCACAACATTGAAACAATTTAAATTTTGTAATAACCACTTTTTGCATTAATCACAATTTTAACCATTGGTAGCTTACCTACCTATTTGGCAATGGGAGGGGTATATTGAAACCTTAAGGGAATTGATTGTCATTCAGTGTAGTTTGAAAAAAAAATATTATGAACTTGTTGGATACAACAAAATATGTTTATAATGAATCAAAATGGTTTTTCTTCCATACAGCATAATATAAGTAATTTTATTGTATATAGTAGAATTCTGAATTTAAAAAAATTTCTTGACTCTGCATTTTTTTTAGGTCAACATCCACCAGAGAATACAATGGGTAGTGTAGAAGTCTGCAAAGTTGGTTTTTCGGATCCATGTTCACAGAGATTTAACATCAATGTCAAAAACTGCAGTACATATGCTGTCTATCAACTCCAGGCGCTAGAATATCACTGGCAACCGGCTACTGTTTCGATTCGTGGATAAGTTTAAAATCAAATGTACATCTTACCTGACATACCTTCGCTTTTGCGGAGGTCCGTGTTGCTCTACATCGATTTTTGTGTATATGTGTTTGGATTTATGAATACGTTTGACACAGTGTTAACTTCGCCTTTTTTGTATACAAATATTCTGATTCTGGGGTAATTTGCAATTTTCAAATTGGTTTTTGTTTTGCTTGCAGAGCCCAGCACAGGCTGTAAGTACATTTTCCCTCAAGTAAGCTATATGTATGCTAGGTATTCTATAATGATAATGATTGGTTTTCATATTGCGCTGTATCTACATGTACCTAAGTGCCTAAAGCGCTTTACACATACATTATTACCCCGGCAGACCTTAACAATCCATAATCCAGAACCTTCTAAGTGCAAGCTGCCGTTAAGGCTAGCACACTGACATTCTGGCAATATTTTTCACGGTCAGATACCCTTTTACACTTGGGTGGAGTGTGGAAGTTCGTGTAAAGTACCTTTACTAAAAAAAATAACGTCGGCCCTGCCGCGGCCATGACTCGAACTCACGACCTCTTTGTCGAGAGTCTGATGACCTAACCACTAGGCCACCGATTCTTTCTACACTTACTCAAAGTTCGACGTTGTCATCTTTGAAAAAGAACACTCACTATACAATGAATAGTTGAAGTTTGCTTCATTTCCGTTGATATCCTTTGTACGTCAGAACAGTTTTATCATGTATTTTAAATAAAAGTAGAGTAAAGTTTTGACCATGACGTCATAATATGACCAAGAGCCAGGTAAAAATGTAGTTCGGCTTTATGTCGATTTATTTTATGGAAAAGAGGAACGACAGGTGCCTTTAAACAAAATGAAACACAAATACAATATCATATGTTAAAACACTGAAAATGAGCGACCAATAATACAAAGAAAAATTATGATGCAAATATATTTTAGTAAAAATATTTTAACATAAAAATTCTGAAAATATACTCAAGCAACTACAAATTCCAATAGAAGACAAAGTATAGACACTAAATTAAAAATGTCATACAAGGGAGGTCCGTGTTGACCTACACTCGATTTAGTATATGGTTGTTGGATTATGATTACGATTAATATCATGTCAACTATACAAACCTATTTTTAAAAGGTTGAAAAATGTAGAAAAGGTAGAAATTTTAAACAAATATTGTAAGAAAGGTTGAACATTTTACCTGTAGGTGTAGCTGGGGTGCCAACGAACCTTGGTGTTTCTTATCACAGTGTTTCATGGAAAACTGAAGTTAATGGAATAATAAAACGACATGACCCTAGCGTAAATTTGAAGTGTAGCTTTACACCCTTGTCCGACAATTCCCTGTTTTACGACATATCGTGGTATGTGGACAATGTTGAAGTTGTGAGTGGTCAAACAGTTGATTCTGCCTCATTGGACGATGCGCTCTTGTCAGCAATAGATATGTTAAGTAAAAACAAAAAGGCTGGGTCAATGGTAAGCATAACTGCCTACATAG
>CAJDSM010032952.1:14821-30876 GCA_903981925.1 Ostrea lurida
ATAAACATGTCAGATGTCAGAAGATATTTTTAAAACATTAAGCTGACTGTGATCATTGAAAGGAAGGCTACCATGGTTTTTTCGGATGTAAAACAACATGAGGGTTTCATATAAACCACCTACATGAAATGTCGAGATAATGACAGATACCTATCTTATTCAATGGAAAAGAAGTCAATTCTTGTGCCTTGAAATATCTTTATGTGATATCTATTGCACTCTGTTAATTGTTGTGACAGTGAATAGTTGTATCTTAATCGATCATTATATAAATCGAATTACAGGGTTAATAGATCTGCTTGGTGGACTGTTTAGTCCCGAAGGCTCGACAGCCCAGTTGCTATTGTTACTATGTTACTAAGCTTAATACGGATATATATTTAACTGCAATAGTAAGAATTAAGAATTGCATATCAAAATTAAGGATTTATCTTCCCTCATGGCAAGCTCTGATCCTTCGAAGTATTTGACTCCAGTCTTTTGGCATACATTGTTCACTTTTATAAAGTTTTACTTCTCACTGATTTTGACATTTCCAACATTTCGGGTTTGAGCATCACTGAAGCAGACATAAATGTCAAAATGCGCATCTATGTGCATCAAAATTGGTACCGTATATTATTTATATTAGTCTTTTCATATCAGGATTGAATATATCTCTAATTGTTTATAGTATTTTTGTGCTTCAAAGTTCTTTTTACTTGTAGTAGAGATTACACAGTGGTTCATAATTTAAAATCCCTGAACAATAAAATCTGAGCGGTATATAATTCGTCAGTTTTAAATGTCATTTACATTGAAAAATACACTTGAAACAATTCTTGAAAATAGTATACTCTGCTGCATCATTATACACCCATCATAATGATTTCAAATTTCAAGGTTTAATTAATACTTGGCTTGAATTTTAATAATGTTTAGATAGAAGTTTCTTCTTTCAGTTTCTTATTAAAGCTTCTGGTCAATTCTCTGGATGTACTCCACCTGTTTCATATAGTTATATTGAAAACCAGAGGATAGGTATCGATGATATCAGAAAAAAATCATTACTTCTGAATATTTTATTGGTATGATAAAGTACTATAGAAAATTTATCAGCAGATGTGATATATTCCTTTTGTTTTTGATTGAAGTTGTTACTTTGGTAACTTTCTTTCTTTTATTTTTAATTTCGGACAGCACTTTCACAAAATTTAGAAATTTCATATAGCGTTAGGATATGAAAGTCAAAAATGACAATGTACTCTTGATCTGTTATATTTTTAAGCCTACGCGAAGACTACCCACTGCCTGGAATACTTCTCAAACAGGACTGTGGGGCAATGTCATTACCAATAAAAAAAGAAATCGATCACAATAGACGTGTTATATACACGACCCACATCAACCTAGTAAGGCGACCAAATGCCGTTCTAATAGAGTACGCGTAAGAACCAATTTTTAAATCTTCACGTATCAGATTTACAAGTCTAAGAATGCTCGACGCTTTCAATGGTACAATTTGCAGCTCTTGTTTAAGATATAGAAAAACCTGTGCCGTTGTATATATGTCCTATACTTAGGACCGTAATGTACCTAAAGTTGGTTGAGGAGGAACGTTTAAAAAGATGCTGACACAATGATTGAGATCAGACAAAGTATGAAACTATTATGTTACAAGGTCTTAGAGGAACAGTGACTAACTTTTACATAATATCTACAGCATGAATGTTTAAGTGTCAACATTTACAAACAGAAATAACAGAGAATATTGATTGTTCTGTGCGAGAAATTTAAACGTATTGTTCCACAACATATGCAGATTGGTTTTAAACCAAATATTTATTCAAAAAATCAAACACTTTTTAAAATATAAAACCCTCCAAGCTGAATGTTATTTTATAACAAATGCTTTTCAACACTTTTACAAGGATTCTCACAATAAAAATCTACCATAAGGTTTTTTGATATCAGGATAGACTGGTTCTTTAAAAGTAAAATGAAGAAATATCCAATATCTTGTGATCAGACATTCGCGAAAAACTACTTTGTTTAAAACGCCACTAGGGTTCTACACACAAGTAGCTTGATATAAATAAATATACGGTACAAATTATTTATGCACCAGATGCGCATTTCGGACAAAATGTCCTCTTCAGTGATGCTCAACCGAAATGTGGGAAATCCGAAATTATGAAAGAAAACTTAAAAGTGAGCAATGTAGTGCCAAAGACTGGAGACTAATACTTTGAAGGGTCAGGAGCTATTGCCTGATGGAGATAATCCATAAATTTGATATGAAGTTTCTAATTTTATGTGAATGATATGATATTCTATGGCTGTTTTAATAGTACAGCCAGTCACAGTGTAAATGTTTCTGACGTGTTGACCTTAATTCGAGTTATTTGACCGTTCCTTTACCTGCAGATTAGGCTTTAAAACACCCATTTACACAGACAATTGTGCCTCACGTAGAAATTGTCACGTGAAAATTTCATGTGAATTTTCATATGAAATTTTAAACGTGAAGTTTCATGTGAAAAGAGCATCAAAGTGAATTCACATGAACAATTTTTCACGGGGAATTTCACGTGATGCACAATTGCCTGGTTACTGTGATATCTGATCCAGTTTTAGGGCTCATTGGTGTGCAGACAATTAGCTTCTGCTTCTGGACCAACGATCCCACTCTGTTGTTGTTCACGAATGAATATTTGCCAATATTTCAGAATTTGCAGTTCGTTCTGGTTTATCCGATAACCGGGTTTTACAAGTGTCCGTACATGATTAGTAGCGATGTTCTAAAGAGAATCGATACTAGGTTTGGTACTTGAAATATATGAGTAGTTCTAAAGAGAGCCGAGACTATTTTGGTATTAAGTACTGGTAGTCAGAATGTTCTATAGAGAGGGTCAAGTAGTTTTTGGTATTCAGTATCTTTATTATGAGTAAGAGGCTTTTAACATTAAATTTTTCGCCTGGGTCACAAAACAGCTAGTTCTCCTTACCCATTATTTTGTTCATATTGTTAATAATAACTATTTGTTGTTAAATTTAACTACACCTTACCAAATATCTCTGTTGCTGTTGGTTATATTTAAAATATGATACTAGATTTCGAAAAAAACACAACAAAGGAACGCTTTGATTACCGTTATATAAACAAAGAAAAGCAAGGTTTGATATTATCAAGAAGAGGAGTAAAAATAGAGGATCTTGAAGAGTGTTTATGGATTATGAAATATCGAAAGGAGTTACGAGGATTAAATTCCCAAGCCCCTGGTCATAAGCACGAGTATACGATTCTGTATTTATCACACAACTATCATTAAACGCATATTTTGAGTTTACTTTCTTTTTTTCGTTTTCTCATAGTTTGACATACGCAATGCGGATTGTGACGTCGATCTGGCAACGCCACGGTTTGAATAGCTTTGAAATTTCTGTTGCACTTATTTCGTTCATAAAAGAAACAAAATCCCCTTGAACACCTCGATCACAAACAAAATCTTTACTGTAATATGCTCAGTATCAAACGGATGATCTGCTGTTTTCTTTACGTGGCGAATGAGATTGATTTGACCTAACCTAATTGTTTTATGAACCTCCGTTACGAGTTCATCGTTTTTCCGAGACCCGTGTTCTTCGAAACCTGGAAACAGTACAGTTGGGGTGTTGATAAAAATAAATCCAGTTTTCACTTAGATACTTAATATGTTTATTAAAGTAAGAATTTGATATTCCTAATTGTAGAAAACAAAATTCCACAACGCTACACTAACAACAGTCTTTGAAATTCCGGGACATTGTAGAAATATTCGAAGTAGAAAAACCTGTAATTGTTTCATAGGGATTATCTTTCATTAGAAACTTCCACTTTGACAATGCGTGGGTTCATTTTGTAGGCATTACAAGCGTCAAACGAAGTTTTTATCTTTCATAACTTGGTAGTCAAAAAGACTGAAATGTAAAAGTAAAAATTCAGAAATACAATATTATAATGTATGCAAGACAAGCAATGTTACTATTGTATTTCATCTGGCAGGACAAAAACCCCAAATTGAGATAAAAATAGATACTGTAACCACTTAGAGTTACAAGTGGTATGGACCGCAAATAGGAGATAAGTGGGATGATGTAATTTGAACTTTTTATATGGACATGTATAGTAAGTAATAACTTCTTGTTATTTCTTTAAAGGCTGCAGTGATCAGTGATGGGTTACTACGGCTGCTGCTTGACACGTTTGCTATACTGACCTCAGAAAGTGGGTAAGGTTACGGGTTATGTTGACTTGTATTACTAAACATTTTCCAAAGACTTTCATACCATCTTTGTCAATCATATATATTCTTTTAATATAGAAGGCCAACAGACCCGATGGCTCTTCTACCATTAAAGCGATATCTTGATTTGGCCAAACGAGACCCATCCTAGCTATGGACTTCACGTGGCTCGTGCGATCGACATAATTCTACTGCGCTGGTATAGGGGAGGGTATCATAGAATGCCCACGCTCGTCTCCAAGCTTGTCATTCGGTGGAACTCTGTATCCGTCTGCTAAATGGTGAGTGACGTATCCCGTTTACTTATGTTTCGACTAAGGGCTCACGGCGGATGTGACCGACCCGATCAGGGTAGAGGATGCTTACTCCATCCATGCACCGTTGACCCTGCCTGTTGTCGAGGTATGTGTTGCCCTACAACTCGACGTTTGTATATATGTTTTTTTTAGAAACTATGAAACCTTTAACACGATGTTATTGAGAGCACATTTTAAATGATCATTATTTTACCATGCAACCAATTTCATAAATATTGTCTCTTATTATTGAAAATAGACACAACCAAAGAATTGATATGTCCATGATTAATGTGCTGTTGCCTGGAAATGGCCCGAGATTGCCTGCCATCCGTGGGTGAAATATCTTCAAAAGGATGAAAAGCCTAACCAATTTTGACCCCCCCATCTCCACTCCAAAAAGTTTCCCAGTATTATGACTTAAGTTCTTGCAAATATTCTTAACCTTTTCCAACCTAAGGCCAAAGTGCTCATAGGTTCCTGGATTCTACTCTCAAGATATTTTGCGCATTGAATATGAAACATTCATTTTCGACTTACCCGTTTAAAGTGAAAGTAGAAATTCCCGCCAAGAAATCAAGCTGGTTCCCTCGTTTCGCAGTATTTGAAGTTCCGGAACATTCCACAAAAAGCCAACATTGCATCAATGCAGCAATGGGCCCCTTGATGTATATCAATACTTGAAATCACAACATTGAAACAATTTAAATTTTGTAATAACCACTTTTTGCATTAATCACAATTTTAACCATTGGTAGCTTACCTACCTATTTGGCAATGGTGAAGGGGTATATTGAAACCTTAAGGGAATTGATTGTCATTCAGTGTTAGCTTTAAAAAAAAAAATATTATGAACTGTTGGATACAACAAAATATGGTTTATAATGGATCAAAGATGGTTTTGCTTCCATACAGCATAACTATAAGTAAATCTTTATGGTTTATATAGTAGAATTCTCTGAATTAGTAAAAAATTTCTGACTCCTGCATTTTTTTTTTAGGTCAACATCCACCAGGAATACAATAAGGTGTTTAGAAGTCTGCAAAGTTGGTTTTCAGATCCATGTTTCACAGGATTAACATCAATGTTCAAAAACTGCAGTACAATGCTGTCATCAACTCCAGGCGCTAGAATATCACTGGCAACCGGCTACTGTTTCGATTCGTGGATAAGTTTAAAATCAAATGTACATCTTACCTGACATACCTTCGCTTTTGCGGAGGTCCGTGTTGCTCTACATCGATTTTTGTGTATATGTGTTTGGATTTATGAATACGTTTGACACAGGTGTTAATTCGCCTTTTTTTGTATACAAAATTCTGATTCTGGTAATTTGCCATTTCTCACAAAGTAGTTTTGTTTTGCTGCAGAGCCCAGCACAGGCTGGTTAAGTACATTTTCCCTCAAAGTAAAGCGTAAATGTATCTAGGTATGCTATAGATGAATACATGATTGGTTTTTCATAATTGCGGCTTGTATCTACATGTACCCTAAGTGCCTTAAGCAGCGCTTTACACATAACACTTATTACCCCGGCAGGACCATTACACAATCCAGATTAATTCCAGAACCTATCTAAGTGAAGCGGCCCGTTAAGGCTAGCACCACTACATTCTGTCAATAATTTTTCACGGTTCAGATACCCTTTTACACTTAGGTGGAGTGTGGCAAGTTCGGGTTAAAGTACCATTTACTAAAAAAAATGAACGTCGGCCCTGCCGCGGCATTGGCACTCCGAACTCACGAACCTCTTGTCGAGAGTCTGATGACCTACCACCAGGCCACCGACTTCTTTTCTACACTTACCAAAGTTCGACGTTGTCATCTTGAAAAGAGAACACTCAACTATACAATGAATAGTTGAAGTTTGCTTCCATTTTCCGTTGATATCCTTGTACTTCAGAACAGTATTTTATCAATGTTATTTTAAATAAAAGTTAGAAGTAAAAGCTTTTGACCATGACGTCATAATATGACCAAGAGCCATCTAAAAATGTAGTTCGGCTTTATGCGATTATATTTTATGGAAAGAGGAACTACAGGTGCTTTTAAACAACTGAAACACAAATTACAATATCAATATTGTGAAAACCTGAAAATGACGACCAATAATACAAAGAAAAATGATTGATTGCAAATATTATCTTTAGTAAAAATATTTTAACATAAAAAAATTCTTGAAAATTTACTCAAGCAACTACAAAGTTCCAAAATAGGAAGACAAGAGTATAGACACTAAATTAAACAATGTCATTACAAGGGAGGTCCGTGTTGACCTACACTCGATTAGTATATGAGATTGTGGTTATGATTACGATTAATATCATTGTCAACTTATACAAACATTTTTAAAAGGTAAAAAATGTAGAAACAGTAGAAATTTTAAACAAATATTGTAAGAAGGTTTGAACATTTTACCTGTAGGTGTAGCTGGGGTGCAACGAACCTTGGTGTTCTCTTATCAACAGTGTTTCATGGAAAACTGAAGTTAATGGAATAACTAAAAACGACATGACCCTTAGCGTAATTTGAAGTGTAGCTTTACACCCTTGTCGACAATTCCCTTGTTTTGACGAGGATAATCGTGGGGTATGTGGACAGTTGAATTGTTGAGTGGTCAAAGAACAGTTGTTCTGCCTCATTGGACGCATGCGCTCTGTCAGCAATAGAGGGTGAGGTTAGAGTAAAAAACAAAAGGGCGGGGTGGGGTCGGTCGAATGGTAAGCATAACTGCTACATATGCGATAGTTGATCGTGACTATGTAGGTCTGATCGAGTGCTATCTATCGATCATATCGAGTCATCTATCTAGTCTGGAGCGTACTATCGTGATCTACCTAGCTTATCTATCTATCTATCTATCATATCTATCTATCTATCTAGTATGTCTGGTCTTGTCATGTCTGTATTGCATATCTACTCACCTTACTTACATGTATGGACAGTCGGTTCTCCTTCGTCTCTTCTCTCTCTCTCGTCTCTCTCTCTCTCCTCCTCTCTCTCTCTCTCTCTCTCTCTCTTCTCTCTCTCTCTCTCCTCTCTCTCTCTCTCTCTCTCCTCTCTCTCTCCTGCTCTCTCTCTCTCTCTCATGCTACCTGTTACTTTGAAATACACATTGTATCCCTTTACTTTTGTCTATAGATCCACTGTGTCGTAGGGCAAAAAGAACGGCAGGCGGCATTGCGTGTGACAAAACATCGAGTCGTTATTTTTCGTCTGGCATAAAGGTTTGTTTTTTTAGAACTGGGACTGAACGGTGTCACTTCTGGATTTTAGAATTCCAGATTGCTTTAAATGCAGTGCAGAATATGGCTAAATTGATGAACATTTAGAAATACAAGTTTTTTGTTATTTTTTTTAAGATATTATTGATCAGTGGGCCAGGGTCATTTAATTGGGAAATATAAGCAAAATTTTCTTGCAACTTAGAAAAGAAGTAAGAAAAAGACAAAACCTATATATTAAGGTGTATTGGAAGTCCTTGATGAATTCAGTTTGGTCAATGCTTACCTCAATTCTTTAATAAGCATAGGCCAAAAAGGTTTACTTAGCAATTTGTAACAATTGAGATTTGTGGGTCTGTGATGTAGATTTTTGACCAATAAGGCATTCTGCTGTGTTTTTGTTTACATTGTTTGAGAAGGATAAAGCAAAAACAAAACAAAAACAAATAAAAAAAACCAACACAAACACAAAAAAAACCAAAAAAAAAAAAACCAAAAAAAAAAAAAAAAAAAAAAAAGAAATGGGAAAATACCTACTCTTTGCATCGTGAATAACCATTTTTACTCCTAATTACTTATTAGCATACATTGGTTTTAATGTTTATATTAGAAGAAAAATATCCGGAGTGCCATTGTCTTCAAATTACCTTATGTCTAAACAGATTAAAAGTCAAAATCAAATATACATCCAACATATCTAATATAGCCTAATGATGACTACGATTGAATTGCCTTTATACATGTACCTTAGTTGGATGGTTGCATACTGTTAAACGTTACGATGTCACCATTGCCGGTAAATGGCTGCAAAAGTTATCTTCCTTCTCGGCGCTTCCGGCCTTTGAGCATAGTTCGATCTTTATCATAGCAACCTGCAATGACAAGGGACCAAATCAGTCGCCTTTTATGACAACTTTTGATTGCTGATTACCTATGGTAATCCGGGTCCCCATGGAAATGCATCTTGATCGTGTAAGCCATGATCATCATCATTCTATTAATTTATGAATAAATTTTATTACATAGCCACTAGGCCAATTGTTATGAAAATAAAATGTAAAAGTGCTGTACGCCATCGTTATCATTCATCAGCATTTTTTTGTATTGTGAATAATTTTGTATGAAAATAAAGATGGTGAATTGTTTATTCTTGGTCACTTAATGGTAAAAGGTGGTAGAACAGACTAAAGAAAGCAGTTCTTCTATACATAGAACTGAAACATAAATTCTTTTCAGGTATTGACACAACAACTTACCTTAGATAGGGGAGGCACAGGAACCGTTCGGTTACAATTCACCATACCTTACACAACCGAAAACATTGTTATTAACAACAATGCCGTAGACGTGTCAGATCTGAATGTCAATCTCGCAGTTTTCAACGAGAGCTCAATATCTTGCAAAGATGGAAATAGCAAACTATGTGGCATAAAAGTCAAAGGGTACTCCTATAGTGACCGGAACAAATATTCAACTGACGATTGGAAACAGATTTATACTATTAACGTGTTTAACCGCGACAACGGGGATTACACAGATTTTGACAGGCACATTACACTGCGACTGGAGACGGGAGGAACCAACGGAGACGGAAGTAAAATTTTCGAAAGCATATCACTACCAGATATACAGGCAAGTATGCGCGTGTGTCTTCTCTCAATTATGTGTTTAAAAAGATTTGAAACAAATTTTGACGAGGACGTTTCTTTCACATTCTATCTGCATAAGGATTCAAATCAATGTTGATGAAAAACAATAGACAATATAACGGTATAGTCTCCCAATACAACCTGTCCTTCGGTCAAATGTTTTATTAAGTGTTTCATAGCAATGTTAGGCCATCATTTGCACTTTGATTGATTGATTATTAGTTGTTTTTCGCCCCGTCGAGAATAATTCACTCATATTGAGACGTCACCATTGCCGGTGAAGGGCTGCAAATTTAGGCCTATGCTTAACACTCATTGCTTTTAGCAGTGAGGGTTCTTGAGCGTGCCACACCTGCTGCGACACGGGACATCCGTTTTTAAGGTCATCTCCGAGGACCCGTGACATTCACACCTGTTGCCGAGCGTTTGGCAGTGGAACTGTCACTACCTGTGTTAACGACTTAGGTCTGTCGCGGCCGGGATTCGAACACCCAACCTTCCGCATGCGAGACGAACGCTCTACCGACTGAGCCACCGCCGCGCTTTGATTTTGACTGTGGGTTACTCCATTTACCAAATCAAGATATGGGGTTCACTGTGAGTGTGACAGTTGACCGAGAATACGTAATCCCTCTAGGAAGCTGATCCCACATTCGTTATTTCCTAACTCCCCCATGACACCTGATCCTGCCTTCGTTTTTGCCGGAGGTCCGTGTTGCCCTACACTCGATTTTGTATGCATTTTTTCTTGCATTATGATTACGTTTAACACGATATTAACTTCGCCTATTTATATCCAAGGGTCCCAGATGTTTACTCAACTCTTTATTAATTTGCATTCTTTATTGGAGTTACGAGATTCAAAATTGTTTGTTACTTTCATATTTTTATGTCAAATGATATTGCATGTCGATCTTGTGTATACACATGTTAGACGTTGAATGTTGATGTGCAGGTATATATCAATGAACCGACGTCTGCATGGAAAGGCAGGACGTGCGCAGCTTACACAGACCCCCATATGTATACATTTGATGGATAGTAAGTATCATGATGCTATACCTGTTATAATCCTCT
The DNA here is from genome assembly GCA_903981925.1 of Ostrea lurida. Taxonomy (NCBI): domain Eukaryota; kingdom Metazoa; phylum Mollusca; class Bivalvia; order Ostreida; family Ostreidae; genus Ostrea; species Ostrea lurida. The sequence continues at coordinate 25,334 of CAJDSM010032952.1, forward strand.
TATAATCCTTGTAAAAACTATTTGGAGTTCAGAAAAATAGTATGATATGCTTTCGAAGTTGCAGAGTTGTCGTCCTTGAGGGATGTTTGTATGTTTTCATATGGAAATTCGAATTTAACGATAACTTAGGCAATTGATGATACGTAGTAGAATATGAAAATATACAATACATTTTTCTTCGATATGATTATCTGTTAAAAAATATCAGCATGAATGAAAAATGTACCTGGTAAAAAGGGACGTGAAATAAAACCAGCATTCTAATTAATATATAACGTTTTATTATCAAGATGGTTGCTATTGCTAATCTTCCTTTGTAGTGCATACGAGTGTCAACTAGATGGAAGGTTTATTTTGTACAGAAATGAACTCTTTAATCAAGAGGTAGATGATATGCGCTTTCTGATGACTTTATTGATTCATTTATTTCCATATTGTGTTTTGTTTGTTTCCAGTGACCTACCATACCTAACATTTTCATATGGTATGTTATTTGTTTCATAGGTACAAGTAAAGCATCATTTGTGTTATCCATCTTACTCAAATCCCAGATGCACATGCGCAGTAGCAGTGAGATCTGGGCGTGATATATTTACAGTGGACATTTGTAGTGGTAACACCTTTATAAACTTTCCTTTGTGTGAAGACAAAGTTTTGAAAGTAATAAGGAAAAACGACAAACGTTATCAGGTATGTGCTTTTTATGATGAAATCGAAAGATCTAACTTACCTACTTATACATGTAGCAAAGATCTTAGGTGCCCATATTAATGTTAACTGCTCTTGTCTTGTGAGGAATTCTTCAATCAATATGATAGACATGTACACTATAAACTATGAAATATAAACTGTTTGATATCGATTTTATTATATGGCATTCATAATCCACATAATCTAGACATTAATTTTCTACAAATACTAAGGTCGTGAATAAATGGACATGCAATATTTTAATAGCATTTAAACATGAAAATTGGTATGAAAGTAAATTTTACAGGTGTTATTGCCAACGGGAACAATGGTTCAAATATCACTAAGAACATGGCCGATAAGCACGAGATGGCAGATAGACGTTGTTATTTACCCTTCAGCTTCAGATGTTGGAAAGACAAGCGGCTTATGTGGTGTTCTGGACGGTGGTATAAATAATGATTTAACTCGGAGAGACAACACCATCGACAATCCAAATGACTTTAGTTATTATGGAGCGCATCCAAATGACTTCTCAATCTCGTGGCGGTAGTGTATATACAATCTTAACTAACGTAAATCAAAGGCAACAATTTTATATCTCATGTAAGTTAAAGATAAAAGAGTGATAACGAACCTCATTACTTCTATAAGTAATGAGAAATTAAGAGGTAGACAAACATGGATCACGAGATATATCAGATGTTGAATCAGGTGTCGAGGTGGAGAAAACATTCCCTGTCGACCGGTCACCCCTGCCGTGATACTGTATGAACTAGAAATAAAGGACACCACAGAGTCTTCTATGTCTGTTTCGTACTTGGATATTTTATTGAACATTGACATTAACAGCAAACTAACTACTCAACTTTATGACCAACGGGACGATTTCAGCTTCTCCATCGTCAACTTCTCATATTCATGTAGCAATATTCCCATCACTCCCCTGCTATGGTAGATATTGTCTCTCAACTTATTCGATACGCAAAGATCTTGTTCTGCGTAATGATCAGTTTTTGAATCGAGGCAAGCTACCTACAGACAAGCTGTTGTATGCAGGGGTCTTCAACAGTTCACATTTACAGGGCAGCATTTCGTAATTTACTATAGTCAGTATATAACTAATTAAGATTTACACAATTAATTGACCATACCTGAATCAAATGCTGTCTGACGTGTTTCATTAAGCCAATTGCTTCAGAGCTGATTTATATACAAATGATTATGTATAACGGATTGGTTCCGTTCTCCATGAATCAACAGATATGGGCTCACGGCGCGCGATGTGACCGTCCAACAGGCGAATGGACTTAAACTACCTCCATGGCACTTGGTCCCATCTCTCTCTGGTTTGTCCAGGGGTCCATGATTGCCCAACTCTTGTTTTTGTATTTTAGTTAGGACTTACGAGATTGATCACTGTTCGTTATCTTTGCCTTTACATGTAGAACATAATGATAATTTCGATAAAGTTTTTCAAGTACTTGTTTCGTGCGTGCGAGCGTGCGTGCGTGCGTGTGTGCGTGTGTGTGTGTGAGAGAGAGTGATGCAGCTTTCTATATAAATAATATACGGTACCAATTTTTATGCACCAGATGCACATTTCGACAAATTATGTCCATGATGTCCATTGTGAGATGGATGATGTGATTTATTTGTGTTTTTCGTCCCGTCGAGAATATTTCCACCATATTTGAGACGCTCAACCAATGCCGGTGAAGGGCTGCAAATTTAGACCTATGCTTAGCACTTCATGGCTTTTAGCAGTGAGGGTTCTTTAGCGTGTCGCCCTGCCTGCGACACGGGACCTCCGTTTTTATAAGTCATATCCGAAAAGAACCCCGTGATTCTCACTTCTAATTACCGAGCTCTTGGCGAAGGAGCAATCACTACCTAGGCTATTTTCACGTCTTAGGTTTGACGCGGCCGTATGGCCGACACGGGCTCGAACGCAACGAACCTCCGATCACGAGGGCGAGAGCTCTACCAACTGAGCCACCGCGACCGGTCATTGTGAGATGGATAAGTAAATGATAATGCTTTTTGTTGAATAAGAATGCCGATTAAAATTAAAGAAATTCTACTATACTTATTCATTGTAGGATACCCGACAATGAAGATTTGTTCACGGATAGTCAGACGGTATATGCTAACCTAAATTCTATATCAACTACATTGACACGAGTTTGTACATGTAAGGAAACCAGCGCTAGGACGGGAGAAATTGAATGTAACTATGGCACTTTTAAGGACTGCAAATTTAAGGTTGGAAAACAGTTTCACTGTATCTTAAACCCAGAAGGATCGAGAAGAAGAAAGAGGGATTTGACGCACTTGAAATCCTTAACAGAAAATTTACCAGAGATGGAACCTAACGAAGAAATCCGCCTGGTAAACGTTAGACATCTATACATACTAGTATCGTATTAATTAAGTGGATATCCAGTATACAATATGGTCATTTATCCATCATTTTACTTCAATGTCAGGCGAGATACAAAAGACAAGCGGTAGATGTGACAACCCTAGAGGTAGCTTACAATGTATGTACAAAGGCGTTTGACGAATCTGAAGCCTTTACCACGTGTCAACAATACGTTACAGACTTATCCAATACAACTATAGACAACTGCATTTCGGATGTTGTGGTAAGTATGTAAAATAATGTATGGTGTAACTGATCAACAATGGATGCGCACTACTTCTCGGGTACCTGATCTCACCTCTGGTGACCAGGGATCTGAGTTCTCTTTACTCTTAATCTGTATTCTGAGATTGATTGCTGTTCTTGATCACTGTTTGTATCTTTTATTATCTCAACTCACTTTCTGAATTACTTTGATAATCGTCCGCAAGGATTTGGTTCTTAAAGAAAGGCATTTCCTTAGGTATCAAGCAAAGCAATGACGTTTTCTTTGGATACCAGTGACTTCTTTGAAATCTTTTTCGAATATTTTTATTGAAAATAGAATTACTAAAGTAAAAAATTACAACAGTATCTTACCATAATAAATACATAGAGAATATTACATACCAAAATCCATATCGTATGCCATATCAGCTCGAGTGGACCCATATTCGCCCAAGGGCCGAACGCCCAACGGCAAATATGGGGCCCGAGGGCTGATATGGCATATGATGTGGATTTTGGTATGTAATATTCAATTTACCATATACTGTCAAGCAGGGCTCCTACTGGACCAAACCTTCTATTCGCCACTTTCGAGCGGCGAAAACCAGACTCTATTTTCAGTATATATCCATAATAATGCTAGTTGTAGAAGAATAAAATTGAAGTATTTGATAAAGTTTGATAAATTACAAATAAATATGTTCTTGCTATATCTTTATATCTTCTGAAGAAAGAGTCTTGTAAACAATGTCCTGAGGATAAAAAACTACTTAAAGCTGACAAAATATGAGCATCTCCCCTATCAGTAAAACAAGACTACAAACTATAGCTTTTAAAAACAGTTTTCAAAAATGATACATGCCTTAAACGCTCTAACCTTAACTGTCCCTCATAACTCAAATGTGTACAGACCTAAAATTTGACTCTGAAGGAACATGCTGCAAAAGGGCAGACAAATTACAACCAGGGTTGCTATTAAACTTGTCTAAGACCTTGACTGTTGAATGCAGTAGACAGTTCACCACAATACAATCTAACAGTGACCTTTGATATGACCTTGACAACATTGCTAATGTTTCAAGGCATCTGAACTAAATGTGCGGCGTCAGCTATGAAGTGTGCAACATACAGAAACTTATAACAAGAAATGGGCTTGTGGAGAGCAAGTGATTTTGCAGAATTCTTACCAAAGTCAGTATTTGGATGTTTACGTTTCCCCATTTTGACACATCGAATACCAAAAGCAGAATGATGTACATTGTAGACTATAAAATCATTATTTTGAAACGCAATAAGCTTCAAAGAAATTTGCTAACTACTTTGCGATGTGCATATCAATAGTGGCTGACTTCATTGTTTATAGAACATTTGTTTTCTTTTAAAAACTTTGCTTGGATGTAAATTGAAGCATTGCTTCAACTATTTATTTGACCAAGTTCTCAAAGTAAGACTTCGATCATCCCAATATGGAGACGATAATCCCATAAAGGATGAGACTTCAATTGTCAAGTAAATGACCACAACACCCCTTAATTACGCAATTATTGAGTTTCCATAAAACCAAATGACCTGAGGATACTTAATCTACCACTAGTACCAGTTATCTGAGATATGTGTGCACTGAAGCGATTAGAAACACAAGTTGCACGAGCGCAGTTAAACAAACAGGTGGAAAATTGACACACATTCACTGGTTATTTTTTAAGTACTGACAGGTTTACTACGGAGATTTTTTTTCGCCATTTTTGAAACTTTTTTCGCTATTTGCGCAAATGGCGACTCACAGCTCGAGCCCTGCTGTCAAGCTTAAAATAAGCCGTGGTAAAGCAAGGCATTTTCTATGTTACAACTCTACAGGCCTGTCTTCCGTGACGTAATTTTCCATTATGACGTCTAAGATATGCATTTTTGCACGGCGTGAAGATATCGGATATGCATTTTTTGCACGGAGATATAGGGTGATTGTGACGTCATCCATATCGGGCCATGCAGATTCTGCATATCCACTACCAAGTATATGATAAATGGAGATATTAAATACAAAAATACATACATGTAAATGCAAGTGATAAAAGCAACATATTGCCGCGGAATCGGTTGTCAAACTAAATTTGAAAATACTAGGCAATTCACCCGCTGCTGAGTGTCTAATAATGTGATTTACATTAAACCCAGGGGAGGGGGGTCTTAAGATATACTTTGGGGTACATATGTACGGCTT
>CAJDSM010032953.1:649-12548 GCA_903981925.1 Ostrea lurida
AAGCACTCATTCAAGATCCTCTATTTATTGGATATGATATATTGCAGTTTCTAGATCGTATATCTAGAATCATCCTTCCCCCGGTTGTTGGGGTTTGGTTTTGGGGTGGTGGGGGGGGGGTGGTATTTTTTGTTTTTGTTTGATTTTTTGGGGGGGGTCTGCTTTTTGTTGTTTTTGTCGTTACATTATACTTTCGTTTTAGGCGTTCCCGGATAACCGCCACCTTATTGGATGACTCGGACTTCTGAGAAAAATTGAACACCAATAGCAAATATTCTATAATAAATCATTGTTTAAATCTACCTCTGCAATACTTAAATTGCCAAAAAAAAAAATCAATCGTGCACAATTTAAAAATCAATAGATATCTACAAAAAAAGGTATGAAGAACTGCGCAGCAAACTACAGGCCCGTATCGCTGACATCAGTCTGTTCCGTGCAAGGTCATGGAGCACATAGTCTGCAGCAACATCATGTAGTGTGACATTGTGATCAACACCACATCATAACTGATGGCCAGCATGGCTTTAGGAAATGCAGATCCTGCGTGACCCAACTCATCATTGCTCGCCAGGACCATTGATAACAGAGGCAAGACATATGTTATACTATTAGATTTCTCTAAAGGTTTTGACAAGGTGCCTTATTATAGATTGCTGCACAAGATCCACCACTACGGCATCAGAGACAATACATACATTTGGATCAGGGACTTTCTACATGGCAGAGAACAGAGAGTGGTCCTAGACGGCTGCACCTCAAGGAAAGCACCTGTAAAATCCAGAGTGTCCCCAGGGGAGTGCCTTCTGTCCAATACTTTCCCTGCTATTTGTAAACGACCTGCCAGAATATGTATCCCATTCAACAGTAAGACTGCAGATGACTGTATACTGAACAGGGAGGTTACATCACCTGCAGATGCACGTCAACACCAACATGACCTGGATTCTCTGAAGCAGAGGGAAAGCGACTGGCTTATGGGGTTTCATCCCCTCAAGTGACAAGCCCTCTATATAACTAGCAAGAAAGCTCCCACTAGAATCTCTTATATCATCCATGGGTAACAACTAGAGGAAGTGGAGGCAGTCAAGTACCTATGGGTCACGATCCATCTAACACTCAACTGGAGCAATCATATAGGACAAGTGTGCAAGAAAGCAAATTCAAACAGAGAATTTCTGCAGAGAAACATCCGCAAGTACCCAACTATGACCAAGGCGTTGTGCAACACCACACTTGTACGTCCTATAATGGAATACGGAGCCATCATCTGGAATCCCCACACAGCCAATAGCATCGGCAAATTGGCGATGGTACAGAGGAGATCGGCGAGGTTCGTCATAGGCGACTACAGGACCACCAGCAGTGTGTCCACCATGATATGGGCATCCATTCGGCAGAACTACAGGAGCGAAGGGCACAAGCAAATACGATCATGATGTTCAGGATTGTTAAAACCCTTGTGGACATCACAACAACACATCTGATCCAAACTGCTGTATCCATCAGAGGACACAGTCAGAAACATTTAGTGCCTTATGCCAGGACCTCCACATACTGGCAGTCATTCTTCCCAGACGCCATCAAGACTTGGAACTCACTTCCAAGGGACGCCGTTGCGAGTGGGTCTCTTGAAATTTTCAAGAGGGCACTGCAGTCATAAAACCTTATAAACTTTTATTTGCACATGTAAATAACTTCACTAGTTTAACTGCACGAGAGGGGTCTGCCAATGCAACAACACGAAAAATGAAGTACCCAAAGGAAGAATAGTTATAAGAATCTGTCCATGAAACAATTTGGAATGCAATGCATCAAAATTTTCACTTACTTATTAGAGGGTAAGAAAATCACCATTTTTGCATATTGCATGATATAGTTAGAAGCCATGTCAATAAACTGTACACGAGAGTGACCTGGACCAAGTCCACAATAAATAGGTCAAATTACATAACATATAAGAGATGCTGTCCTATGATCAAATATTGGGCGATTTGATGCAAGCTTAGAAATATCAAAATAGGGAAACATTCATTTCTTAAATAAAAGTTTAACTTATTCATATCTCACTTCTCCCTCTTAACCCTTGTAACCCCGACTTTGAAAAGAATTGGGTGACGAGAGAAAATATTTAACCCTCGTAACCCTTGTAACCCCGACTTTGAATAGAAGTATGTCAACTCATCCTTTAATATTTTAAGATCTTATGTGTATGTAAAGGCAAAGATAAAACAGTGATCAGTCTCGTAAGTCCAAAATAAAATACAAAAACAAGAGTTGGTCAAACACGGACCCCTGAACACACCAGAGGTGGGATTAGGTGCCTGGGAGGAGTAAGCATCCACTGTCGACCAATCAAACCCGCCGTGAGCCCATTACATGTATCTTCATCAGGCAAACGGAGTTCAGTGTATAAAAAACGGCTCAACAATTGCTATGAAACACATCAGACAGTATATGACAGGTCATACTGGTAAACTAAATAGTTATAACGACCATAGAATTTGCGATATGCTGCATTTAACTTTGTAAGTAGCCTGTTTCGATTCAAAAACGGTTCATATACTGAAAAAGCTCTTGCGTATCGAATAAGTTGAGGGACATACACAACATATGCAGGTGATGATGGAATATTACTACATAAATATGGGAAGTTGACGATGGAGAAGCTGAAATCGTCCTGTTTGTCATAAAGTTGAGTTTTTAGTTTGCCGTTATGTTACGTTGCAGTAAAATACCCAACAGTACGAAGCAGACATGGAAGACTCTGTGGTATTTATTTTATATTTCTACTTCGCTGGGATATATTATGGTGTGTTTACACAAATAAGCTGTACAGCTTAAGGAAATAAAAAAAATCTGAATCAGAAGTGGATGAAACAAGAAATTCATCTACCGCAATTTCAATTTTGCAGTAACTTTTTTCAGATTATGAGCCAAATTATTATTTGAATATAAGGCATAATTAGTCATAGCCGTTTTGTATCCTAAGTAAAATGTCCTCAAAGAGAAGAAGTTAACGTAGTAACTACAACTGAGCTTCCGCGTCTAATGTTCATATTCATTCTCTAACACCATCGATAAAATGCCCGGATCATCTCTGTCAGCCATGCAATCTCACAGAGAACAACATTCTCCAAGGAATAGCATCCCGCCAGAACAAATCGTCACCAAAAAAAATTGAACAATGGTTTGCAATCGAAGAGCCTGGATTGATAAACGCTTGGCACATGTACCTTGACATAAAATCCAGAGCCTTTCAAATTAACACGAGACAAAAGCGATTCGTACAGCAGATCAGATCTACAGCAAAAATGAGAAATAATGCCTAACTGCGTAATTCATCAGATCGGGGAATGGTTGCCAATCCCGATGGACAGTCTTGCCAGTATCGGTGGTTTTCCATGTCAAGCCCCCCCCCCCCCCCCCCCCCGCAAATCAGAAGGTAAAACTGGGCGTTAGATTTTCGCTTATAAAAGCTCACGATTTCAAAGTCATAGTAGAAATATAATTCACGATTGGCGAAAAATGAGGGAAATTAAGACAAAGAAGCCAGTATTTGTCAACACGCGATGAACGGTTGAATTTAATTTTTGAATGGAAAAAAAAAAACAAGTCAATGAAATCTAGATTTTGCACGATCTCTGAGTTTGCTGTATTTTTCAATTCAAAATACCTAGGTATGGGTGCTGTTCTTTGAATTCATTCTGAAGATATTTGATTGTTTTTCGCATGTCATCATTGGATTTAGAACTTAGTACCCATTTCCTCCCACTGGCTTCATCGCCGTCTTAAAGTCCATAGGGGCGAAAATCCCTCACTGTTCATCAAGCATCCTACTTTATTGTTATCCTAAACCATAATGCGAAAAGAGCTCTGGAGAGGGCTTAAAAAAATTGACAGTTATTTTATCGCATGTTTGAGCGGGAGGGGCATAACGCTACATAAGTTTTTTGAAACTGAATAATAATGAGAATTTTGATACGTATTTAATAATTCTTTGGATATCTGATTTCATAAACATAAAGTACTTTCTTGAAATATTTCGACCACGTTTCTGTCTTCCTCGATCGTGTTTTTGAGGAAGACCGGTAACACGGTCGGAAAATTCGGAAAAAAGTGCCTAAAGTTCTTAAATTTTATGCCGCAATATTTGCGACCTAAAATTGGAAACATAATTATTTGTTGATTTTTGTAAACGTTTTGATTGACTTTTATTCACATACGAGGGTTGTCCGTAAAGTTCGTGACAAGCCTTAATTTTATATAAAAGTAACGTTATAGGTATTTATAATTAGCATATTTATAATCCTTTACTATATGTGAATTATAAAATGTAAAATTTGTCCGATTTTATATGTATAATTAAAAGTATGACTTCGTTATAGACGTGGGATGGTGACCCGGAGCACGGCAAAATTTTAATGAAAAAAGTTGTTTATCGTTTCATTACAGTTCATTTGTTATTTGTAAATTCGCAAAGATTGAAATGATTTTTACATCAAAATTGGTACCGTATATGATTTATACGGGTCGAGACCTCTGCTGGTGGACTGTTAGTCCCCGAGGGTCTCTACAGCCCAGTTGCTATGTTACTATGTTACTAGCTTGAAATACGGATATGTATTTAATTGCGTTGGTTGATAATTAGAAATTCATATCAAATTAAGGATTATCTCCCTCAGGCATAGCTCTGATCCTTCGAAGTATTTGGCTCCAATCTTTGGCACTACATTGTTCATTTTATTAAAAGTTTTACTTCATGTTTCGGATTCCAACTTTTCGGTTTGACATCACTGAAGAGACATTAATTGTTCGAAATGCGCATCTGGTGCATCAAAATGGTACCGTATATGATTTATATCATGATGTTTCCAAGAGTTTCAATATCAAATTGCAAAATTTGAAGTTCAAAGTTATCGAAATTAGCAGAGAAATCGAGGTTTGGATCTATGTAGACAGTTTCGTCATTGTTCGAAAAAATGACGTTTTTCGGAAAAGGTGGAGCAAAGACAGCGATAAACTTTTGTATAGATATCGAAAAAACACCCTAAGAAACCCATGAATTCCGTAAACAGTCGGGAAAACATTGTAATATGGCCGTTTCATTAGTTTTTAAAGCGATATAAATATTTTGGACGCAAGGACAGTTTCCGAGATGACATGCGTGAATGAAAGTATATCTTTCCGAGATTGCAGTGCTGCAAAAAAATTAACTTCGTGACGTGCTTTGGTCCAGTGAACAGCGACCAACAGTTATTCGAAATTGCTGAGAAATGTGGAATTTCAAAGATTTCGTCCATGAAATATCCATTGATCTTATATATGAATTTACATATGAAACAGAACAGGTTGTACACATTTTTGATCACTAAATTATCAATAGCGACATAAGAGATGTGCGTGTTGAGTTCAATGGTGATCTACGTGCGAAAGTTGATTGTCGTTTAGCGTTTGACGTTGAATAACGTAATACTTTTCATTTTAACTTCCGGGTATATTTTTGTGTCTTTCTTGTATTTGATAGAATTATAACTAAATGTGCTTTTGTTGTAATGAAAATTTGCATTAATAAGATGAACATGAATTTAACGAAAATGTTAGTTTCATAAACTTTAATCAAGGTTATGTCCAGTTTTAGGTCACCCTGAGTAAACTCAGTGACCTATTGCAATTGGGTCTGCGTCCCGTCGTCGTGGCGACGACCGTCTCCGTCGTGCGTCGTGCTCGTCCGGTTAACATTGAACATTTTTAACTTCGTCTGGATAACCACTATCAATTCTTTTCAAATTGGTATGATGCATCTTTGGGACAAGGGCACATAAATTGGTAAGATTTCAGTCTCTTGCACCCCTGGGGCCCTGGGGGGCGGGGCAAAAACTGCTCAAAAGTGGAACAAATGTTTCAAAAAATCTTTTCTTTACAACCGGCACATGCTGAGAGAAACCGAAATGCAGAGTTGATGTAGAAGCAGGAAAGGCCGTTTACCAAAATTGTAAATTTGTGAAACCCCGGGTAGGGGTTTGACCCCAGGGCGGTGGCCAAACTTGGTACATAGTGTAATATGTGGTAAAACATTTGAAAAGCATGCTTCTTAATCTATTGATATTAAGTGAAACTAACAGAAATTTTGAAATGATTGGGAGCCTTTTATCAAAATTGTAAATTTCATGATGCTAGGGGTAGGAGGTTTTGAGTATTAGGTGGGGCCAAATGGTGAATTTGATGAAAATGTGTTAACAAATTGAACATTTTTTTTAACGTCTTCTTGATAACCACCAGTCCAATTCTTTGCAAATCTGGCATGAAGCATCTTTGGGACAAGGGGCACATAAATATGAAATTAGGTCGTGTCTTTTTTTACACCCCTGGGCTTTGGGTGGGACAAAAACTGCCCAAAAAGCTGACCAATTTTTTCAAAAATCTTTCTTTCTTAACAACCGCACATGTTCTGAGAGAAACCAAATGCATAGTGACTGATAGAGCAGGAAGGCCTCTTACCAAAGTAAATTTGGTTAACCCCGGGTGAGGGGTTTCTTGACCACAGGGCGGGCCAAACTTGGTTACCGATAGTGTTTATATATAAAAATTTGAAAGCATCTTCTTTATGCATTGATATTTAATATGAAACTAAATGAAATATTTTGAATGAATTTGGGAGCCTTTTATCAAAATTGTAAATTGTTCATGATCCAAGGTAAGGTCCGTTTTAGTATTAGGGTGGGGCGCAAAATGGTCATTGATGAAATGTGTTAAACAATTGAACATTTTTAACTCTTCTTGATAACCACCATCCAATTCTTTTCAAGATCTGATCATTTGAAGCATCTTTGGGCCAAGGCACATAAATTGTAAAATTTCAGGCTCGTGCATCCTTTGGGCCATGGGTGGACAAAACTGCCCAAAAGTGACCAATTTTCAAAAATCTTCTTCTGTACAACCGCACATGCTTTGGAGGAGAACCAAATGCATGGTGATGAGAAGCGGAAGCCTTTACCCAAAATTGTTAAAATTTGGTGTATCCCTGGTTAGGAGTTCTGATCCGAGGGGAGGGGGCAAACTTATCGATACATAAGTGTTCTATATGAAAGACATGAAAAGCATCTTTTTCAATGCTATTGATATAAGGAAGTAAATGACATATTTGGAACTGAGAAGCGAGCCTTTTAGGCAGAATTATACCCCCCTGCAACAAGTGGGGGAAGGGGAGCGGGGCTTACTGGAATCAGGTCTGTCTGCTCCATCCATCTGTAGATCAAAATGGTTCCCAGGACTTTTAGATTTAGCCTTTCCACCTAGCTCACCCATATCATTGCATATGGTCTACCATGTGACAAAGGTGTTCCTATTTACTTGGGGTCAAAAAGGGCAATAGGTCAAGTGCACTGACATCAAGGAGCAATATGTTTCCCGGGTTCCAGAGCATTATCCTTTCACCTAGAGTCACTATATCCATAACATATATACTACTCCCATTGAGACGAGAATGTTCTTTATTGAAATTTTAGGTCCAAAAAGGTCAACTCACTGGGACATTAAAAAGCAATATGTTTATTTAAAATTCGTTGAACAATCGTGGAAGATTGAAATGATAATCTTGAGTTAGGTTCAAAAAGGTTCAAAGGTCAAGCTCACGTGGACATTAAAGAAGCAATATGGTTTTCATTAAAAATTCTTGCAACCAATCGTGGAATATTGAAATGATTAAATCTTCTATGTGTAATCATGAGGAATCATATGCAGTATATTGAAAGATATATTAACATGTGAATAAAATACTCTGTATTGAGGAACTTAAGAAATTGCAAAGTATGAATGTCTCCCTGTTGTGGGCTATGTTACCTCAGGTGAGCCGTTAAGGCCTGTGGGCCTCTTGTTATCAGTTGTGCCACGAACTTTACGTACTATTACGAGTATGCGTGCACAACAAGGCAATAGATGGGAAAATAGGCATTAGGCTCGTACAATATTGTGACAGGCTCGGCACTGAATTGTTCTAAGGTTATTGAAAGTGATGCATGACATATTGATGTGGATTTTACGATAAAAATAGCATCCTATATGTAAGAACTCTCAGCCGGGTCTTATATTCTGATTGGTGTATAGACATGTGTTATTATTTGTAAAAAAAAAAAAAATTCTCTTCTACTTGGTGTGTCCGTTTGTCCGGGCAAATGTTTAGTGGGGACAATCCTTTCGGTTACTGTTATGATTTTTGTGTTTTGTGGTGGTTGGTTGAGTGTGGTTTAGTTGTTTTATCTTTAGACAATCTTCACTGCAATTACTACTAAAAATTTTTAAGTCTTTGAATGGCTTTTTTTAAAATTCATAATTTGTAATATTGTATTTAGTTTGGGGTTGGGGTGGGGGGGGGTTGGTGGTGATTCACCTCTATACAAAAGCATTCACGTACATGTAATAGATTTTCTTCTATTCACCAACATTCACTAAATTGATATGAGTAGAGGAAACCGATCAGGATATCATTGATAAATTAATTTCCTTTACTTTCCTGATAAATTGTAATTTTTTAACACATTATTTTTTAGCTCCCCCCCCCCTCCATCAACCCCAACCCCAGTTTATCTTAAATCATTCTTGTGCATGCATTACATTGTAGATAAACTGACTAAATCTACAAATTTGGATTGCTACAAAATGAAAATACTTTCCAAAAGGGAAGAATAATTTTGCGCCGACAATTTGTATGCGACATGCATTTAAAATTCTAGAATAACGAAGTTTCAATCTGGCGTTCATCAAATATATATATATACATGTATATATATGAAAACTTACCGAAAAACAGAACACAGGCCAATAAACATTCCAGTGTCAGCATAGTCAAAACGAGAAAGAAATTGAAAGCTTGTTTTATAATTCCCTGCTCCCGCTGGCGCTCATTATTACATTGCGTTAATTCTGGTGTCTGCTATTGATCGCCATATGAAGAATCCTTGATTTTATCAATCTTACGGTCCTGTTGTTTGATGTTTAATGAATTCGATTAAAGTCCTCTCCAATTTTGGTTACAAATCATACTGATTTATATCACCGATATATTTTCAAAATATAGGTTCATGTTTGTCATTATATATTGTATTCAGCTGTCAATATTGTACTGTCGATTTGTTAAACCAAAAATATTTATTTGAAATAAGGCTCTAAAATGGGGAGATAAAAATCATATACGGTACCAATTTTGATGCACCAGATGCGCATTTAGACAAATTATGTCTCTTCAGTGAAGTTCAAACCGAAATGTCGAAAATCTGAAACATGATATTAAAACTATAACAAAGTGAACAATGTAGTACCAAAGATTGGAGCCAAATATTTCGGCCTGAGGGAGATAATAAAATATAAATGTCTAATTTTACCACTGCAATTAGATACATATCCGTATTTTCAAACTAGTAACTTAATACATAGCAACTGGGCTGTAGAGACCCTCGGGGGGTGTCTCGGAGAAAAACAGACTTTGACTTTGGATTACTCAGTTTACATGATCAAGATTTAGGACTCACAGCGGGTGTGACTCGTCAACAGGGAATGCTTACTCCTTCAAGACACCCAATCCCACCTCTGGTATGTCAAACGGTTCGTGTTTGCCCATTTCTTAATTTGTATTCCGTATAGGACTAATGAGATTGATCACTGTTCCTTATCCTCACTTTTTTAATAGTGGAAGAGGTTACTTGGTCTAAATTTTGGACCGGTCGCGGTGGCTCAGTGGTAGAGCTCTCGCCTTGTGAGTGGGAGGTCGTGCGTTCGAGCCCCGTGCTCGGTACCCGGCCGCGTTAAACCCAAGGCGTTGAAATAGGTAGTGATTGCTCTTTTGCCATGAGCTCGGCATTTAGAAGCAGAATCACGGGTCTTTCGGATATGACCTTAAAACGGAGGTCCCGTGTCGCAGCATGTGTGGCACGCTAAAGAACCCTCACTGCTAAAAGCCATGAGTGCTAAGCATAGGTCTAAATTTGCAGCCCTTCACCGGTAATGGTGACGTCAATCAATCAATCAAATTTTTGTTGCAATAATCGNAAACAGCAAATAATCAATCAATCAATCAAAATTTTGTTGCAATGATCTGCATTTAAGCATTTCAAACATCTCATTGGTGACTATGAATCTGCTGCTTTTCCCGTATATCTCTGCAGCTTATGGTTCCTATTTCTGGATGTTACAAATATATTGTTATGTACTTTTCTCTGCTAGGTTTTGGATGGGAGTATTTATGGTGGTTTTTGAAGATTCTGAGGTTTTTGGTGCTTGACTTTGTTCTAGAGCTTGGACTGCTAGTATCTTGTGAGCTGACGTTTCATGTAAATTAATCCTCGAATCTTGTTTGTCTGGGTTGGCCATTCGTACCTTCATCTAATTGAATTCAAATGAAAAAGGTTTGAATTCGTTACGCTGTCGCATTTACAGCATATCCATTACATATTCAACCACTGCAGCTGTTCATAGTCGGTGGTAAATAATTCTATACAGAGTTTGTGATGTCATATAATACAACAATTGAAGTCCTTCATTTGACCACGTGACTGCTCTCTCACAAAGACAGCATTGGAAAATGTCCTCGCCTCTTTCTCCTAGATTTGAATCGATGTCTACTGACTGCATACTGATAAGAACTATTTAATTAGTAATACGTCAATTGATTGAGAATCTTATTGGTTTCTTTCCAAAGTTTAATACTTTTCGTTTGATGTTTGTGAATACATTGCGTGTTGATTGTTATTCCTGGTTCTTGAACTTTTTGGCAAAGAAGATGAAAACATATAATACTAATATGTTGGTGAGCATTTTGGCTGTACATAGCGTAAGACGGAAAGATCCATACCTGCTATGAAACACACTATAGGGCATCTTCGAAAGCCAAGTTTCCGATTCGCTTACTCTCATCTCCCCTTGGCAGATTTAGTTGAGTTTCTAAGCCTTCGAAATATCGCGCTTTGAATTCCCAAGGCATCCAATCAAATTGCGCCATTCATACCTGTTCGGTTTGAGTGAAGTCTGGTCCTTGTCGGCTTTGCCACAAAGACGTGCAATTTTTGGGGAAAGATTCGGAGTTTTTGACCAGTTACTAGAGATTACCGATTACATGTCGCACCCAAATGATGACAGAGGGCAGTATATCTGTGGAATGTGTTGGAATAAAAGTCTGAACAAACTTGGAAAGATATAGCATGACATTACATAGAATCGTTAAGATCAGAAAGGCAAGTTTTAATACGCGATTTACGCCTGAAATATAAAGGTGATATAAGCACGCAACAAGTATGTACACCTAAATTTAAAAATAAAACCATACAATTGTTCACTCGATTGTTTCCGTCAAGAGCGATAACTCGCATCGTCCGTTAGATGGCAATTCAGTCGCGACTAAATCGATGAGAGTAAGCGAATCGGACACTTGGCTTGCGAAGATGACTTTAGGGCAATTAATCTAAACTTGCGGTGATAGGTATGACGTTGCCAGTTTAGCGTTAATATCCCACATTGTCTTTCTAACTAAGTAGATTAGAAATTGCACTCGGACATCGGTAGGTAGTGGCGGATCTGTTTCTCTCTGTACAGATTCGAGATTTACGTAATTTTGTTATAGAGAATTAACCTGACTTATGCATGTCCAGCAGTTTTTTAACTTCTGCTTAGCGATGTGTATGGATGCGCCTAACGTACAGTCCCTGAAACGATTCTACTTTACCATTTTTCCGTGCGGTCAGTCATGTCCATTCATTGTTCAGCGTGCGGTCACCGTGCGTGTGGTAAAGTAGCAACGTAGTTCGGGACTGTATAGACAGATGATGTTAGGTTTTTTTTCGAATTACATATATCTTTCATTTTTATTAAGATTGGATACTTTGTGTATTTTACTATATTAATTTCTTTG
>CAJDSM010032957.1:0-10034 GCA_903981925.1 Ostrea lurida
TTTTTTCGTAAATTTAAGTCCACATTGAGGCTAAAGATTTATATAAATAGCTCAAACTTCATTAATACGAATGTGACATTTTCTTTGATGTTTATTCTAAAATTCCTACAGCGAAGATCCTTTGTAAAATTACTGGCCCAACGTGCCGCATTTGGGCCTCGCGATTTGCATAATTATTCCTTCCGTTTTTGCGGCTCTTCAGCTTCGGCTGGATACACACATAATGCAACTGTTGAAAACAATAGAGATTATTAAATATCATTACAACTAAATCAGCATAAACCACGGAGCCTGATCCACGCTATCCGTGTTGTAATCACATGTCGGAAGGAATTAATTCCCGATGTAAATGGGGCCGTTTTATTCAATTTAACGGCCTTTATTAAACATTCATTCAATAAATATTGTTATTGCGGTAATTACGATAGAGAAATAATTATTGACAATATATTACCGCCGCACAGAATCAAATGACGTTGAAACTCTACTCTAAAAGTTGGAAGCCATGCCGAAGGATAGGGTAAAATGAGGAACCACCCGACACCCATGTCCGGTAGATGTCGCAGCAGTCGGAAAGCGACACATTGTATCCTGGACGCCATAATTACAGCATTTGGAGCGAGTATCAAGTTCAAACACCGTCACCGCGTAGCAATAATGACAAAATCATAAACACGATCTTTATTCCTATAATTGTTGGAAATAATTGAGATTTTATGGGGTTGGCAATGTTTATCATTATGCGCAAAATTCAATAATTTTACTATGCAATGCCTGTTTTACAGGGAAGTTAATTTTGTGAATTAATGTTGCTTATTACGCGATAATTAATGCGGAAATTGGCCCGAGTTAATACTGATTCGATAAAATGCAATTATTTAGAAATAAAACGTTTAGCGTAATTTAATTATTCTCCATTTATTCGCTATTTTACAAGTCTAATTATGCCAACATCCTACAAACGTGTGTTATGCGAAAAATGAGAATAAGACAGAAAACATGCACGCCGTCTTTCTATCCCAGAAATTGATCACTTATCGATAGATATGTTAATTACATATCCCGGCCGCATACACGTTACTGTAAAACAACGCGTGATTTAAATCTGTTTATCGCCATTGGTCGGACACCACGTGATTATTACATATACTGTTGGCACGTGTATCTGTTCCGGACGCTTCAGAATGAACGGAGTAAACAGATACGTAATATATAAGTTTCGGCAATATGAAATAACTCTAAAATTTGTTCTGAGAACAGTAGACACTGAACACAATTAATAAGAATATTTATTTATCAGTTGAATTTATGCTATTTTTTTCCTTTTTCAAAAGAATCTAAAATCTCGTTTTATTATTTTAAGTATAAAGTTTCACTTTCTATAAACTATAAGTTTGATAAGACTGTATACATAGTGAATTGTTAAAACTTCATAATCATGAAAAAAAATTCTGAACGTCCGCATGTAGTAATATCATCTACAGTACAAGTTATAAATTTAACTTTTATACAAAGCAACTTTGTTATGTACCAATTCATATTGTACATTAATGAATAATCTATTATTGACTTTGATATATACATGATAGTACATGTATTTCATGTTAAAGTTATTAATTATATGAGAACAGGATAGTACTTTAGTTTACTATCATTGATTATTTGTCGACATAAAGTCATTTTAAAAAACCCAAAACACCAAACACCAACTTCCTAGAAATGACGATCTGAGATTACTTACATATATCTATAGAGGAAAAGACGTTTGCTTTTGCATTCTATATACCATAAGGAATACAAATCGAAATAACGGCATTAATGTATATTTTATCAAATTTATTGTTTTCTTTTTAAAGAGAGGGAAGGCATTTTTAAGTTAATAGTTTGCATAAATTCTGACGACAATCTAAACTAGACTCATCAATATGTCACGATTTGTAAATGGCAAACCAGAATTTTAAAATTCGTCTCCTACGGCAGAGTCTTGCCGCCAAGGACGGCATTTTGTTTATGATCTGTCAAAAGTACAGGCAAAACAGCCAAATCTAGGAACCTTCATGCATAGTCATATCTAATGATATTCATTTTTTTAAAATTAATTCAAACAATATTTTATCATTGAAAACTTAATAAGGATGAGACTTTGTGCAGACTGATTCTAAATAATTTCCCTTCTCCTAAATATACTGAGAAATCAACCTCGGTATAGGACGTAAACATGTATATTATAAAACGAATGCAAAAACAAGATATATATATATATAAATTACAATGAATAAAATTCTTTAATCTCGTATGAACGGGAATGTGTGTTGTTTAAATTTACTTATCTGAGCATAATTGTTCAAATAACTTCCCACTTCCAAGGATTAAAATAATCAAATACAACAAACAAAATATTCTCTGGCTAATTGGTATAGTTCACCTTCCACTCCTAATATCTAGTACACAAGTCGCCTATACAATGTACTATAATGATACATGTACACAATACACAAAATAGGAACCGATGTAAACGACCTGACCTATGTAATGGATCTTTTAGATTTCATTTGTAAATTTGTGAACTTCTAGGAAAATTAACATTGCAGTTTACTTCATGAGATATTCATAGCAAAAAAAAAATATGTGTCTATCATTGGTTCATCAAGTTTAAACAGTGTAACAGGGCTAGCTGCTGCTTTTTGGATTTGAATTTCTTTTCCATATACAAAGAAAAACAGTTTTAAAGATATCTTCAGCTATATCACCATTACAGATGGACAAACTGTGATATTTCGACTGTACAGATCGTTATTTTTGTGAACAGTGAGGTCCTAATTATTTTGGTGTGAATGATATCAATAAAGAAATTAAAGTATTTTTGAGGTTTAGAAATGATATCAGTAATGTTGTTTTTCTTTACTACATATATGCTGATAAAGACGTATTCTAATTTCAGTGAATTACAATTCCGAATAGTGTAAGATACAGAGTAATTTTTTTTAGTTTTCCAGTCAGCAGTTATGTGCTATACTTTGTGTATAAATATTCTGTGAACTGTATAAAATCATGTGTTCACAATGTGGCTATTTATTTGCCAAATAATGCTGAAAAACGAATTTTAGATGAAGAAAAGATTTTAATTTAAAATGAAAAAAAAAACCCAATAGAATCTACACTTACTATACAAATTAACTCACTATTCGGGTTGTGCTGTAAATCTCTCAATACATATATTCTATTTAAACTCGTCGATTTATTTAAAACTTTTTAGGGCTGCACACCCACTGCAAGGTTCTATCGACGCTTATCTCCTTGTATTAATCTGTAAATATTTTTGTATCTGGAGAATGGGGTTATCTTGGAGAAGTTACAGAGCGCACAGCAGATGTCAACTTTCTTAATTAACCGTGTAATCAGAATATTCCTTTCTGCTCATCTGTTGCGTGGTTCGTAGCACGCGCTGTCATTTCCACCTCCTAGCGGAACCGGAACTGAAGAGTTCAGTCAGTCCTTGCTGCTTATTCGCCTTCCGTCTTAGGATCTGGAAATTAAACAGTTCAATCCGGGTGACCTGGAGCGGCATTGACGCGACTCTTTGTTACTCCCCCATTCTATTGAGAACAATGGTGTTCATTAACCAGGATCATTCTTCATTTTCGGGTTCACCACCTATAAATGAACCTTTGTGGATTCGCGTGCCTTTTTGAAAAGAAATTCTTACCGCGCGTATATAGGCAACATCAAGTTTGTGGTTTTACTAATGTCCTATTATACACTATTAACCAAGGAATAATTCTAATGATGATATATGTCCATTGAATTTGAAAAGCCAATGTTAACGGCCCTAGACTGGAATTTGCCATTTTTTGGTCGACAAGTGTACATGTATGAAGAACAATCTCATTTTAAGCTAAGACTACTGAATTCATTTGCATATTATTTTCTCACCTACAAAATGATAGACAAACATTAAAGGATTGACTATACCGACAGTCAAGTGGTAGCCCTAGTGTAATAACAGCATATTGCGTTCCTTGTTCTTAAAAAGGCGGGAAAAAACGATACATAAAGTTCGAACTTTTATCAATTTTAGATGATCATTTAAGAACTTGTTCATCATATCAGGGTCTTCCGTCAGTCTGCATGTTGGCGTGAGATCATTCGTGTAGGAAGAAACAGAAGACATCGAATAAAACTCGAGTATCCGAGCAGACGACTCCGAGCAGACGACTCAGCTGACGTAAAGCACTGTCAGAGAGATCTGTCTCGCGCTACGGTGTGCAGTACTGGTCACATTCACACCAAGGCCGGCCGTTTAATGCAATATAAATTGGCGAAGTTAACATTGTATGAAACGTAATCATAACCCCCCCAAAAAACATATACTGTACAAAGTCAAGTGAAGGGCAGCACGGACCTCCGACAAAAGCGAAGGTAGGATCAGGTGCCATGGAGGAGTAAGCATCCTTAAAGCGATACTTTGGGTCTGAGTATTACATGTATCAATGATTATTTCGAAAGGTCAAGGTGTGACCCGTAAGACTAACAACGCTCAAGCATTCCCAGAGCTAATCATGCATAATAGAAATTCCAGAAAATCGGACGGAATCTGATTTATCATTATGTGTTGAATGGCCCTAGTACATGTACGAGAACCATTGTTCCGTTCTGTGGAGGTGTAAAAAAAAAAAGGTCATTATCTAGTTTGGAACTGCGGCTATTTCTATTGAAAACACAAGTAAATTCGCGAAAGCTGTATTACAAAATATGTTTAATAGCCAGCAATACATTAAAGAGGATTAAAACTAAAGACTGTATCAGTGCATTTAGCCTTGTACGATAAAATTATTCACCTTTCCGATACAGAAATTATTATCAATTAAACTTATAGCGACGAATAAATACGGTTTGATTTCATTATCCTGCAATTACCCAGACTATGGTGTAGGAAGTAGGAAAATCCTCAGTGATTAATGGCGACTATCGTACATACAGCAGACGACAACATAACTTCTGGCGGTTTATACCGTGTGACGTGGAAGGTTCATCGTCGGCTGCTGTGGCCAAGGTCTCTAAAACATTGCTGATCTAATTCAAGGTTTATAGAAGTAATGTGAATTGTGTAATCGAACTTTTATGAAATGATTTAGCATTATCGAACTATGTAAGAAGAAAAAAAAACCCTCTTACAACTACACTGAATTTAGATGTGTTTTGATCTTGATATTAACCTAATTTTATAAGCTTTAGACGATTTAAGGATTCAGTGGTTATTACCATTATTAGTATTTTTAAAGAAACATTGTGCACGTCTCACTATCATTTGAGTTCAATAAAGAAAGATGTTTTGCATTCTTAACTACAGAATATTAGATAGAATAAGAAGATTGTTAAATTCCTGGAAATCATTTATTGTTTTTTGCAAATTTGTCTGGCAAATTTTTCATATTTCAAACTTTTGGGTAGCGACTGAAAAAAAAAAAAAATCTAGATACCTATCGATAATAATACTAACTCAAAAATTATTGATATCGTTTGAAATAGACATGTGTTTGAACCTCCTTTTGAAAGTGGAATTATTGAATAAGCACACCGTGTAACCATGAGCATTGCACACACATGTACAAGATACATAAAGTGTTCATTCATGATTGAGCAAGTAAATCGTATAACGTGCAAGAAATGTTTTTTTAAGTTATTTTTTAGTATTGACAAATACATATTGTAAACACACAGTCATAGTTCTTCTGTGGGGCGACAATTCTATAGTATTCCTGAAAACAATATTTATTCACAGCAGTACAAGCATACATATAGCAGAGTGGCCGATTTGATTAAGTGTTAACATTTTTGTTTTCCTTTTTCTTTCCATATTAATATATTTGTTTTATTTAAGAGACTCATATCGTTGAACATGCAGCACCATATATACCATTACTTATATGATCAACCTTGTTGACTTATTAGACCATTGCATATTAGATTTATGTTACAAAAAACCTGTATTTCGGGAAGAGACAATCTTAAGTTTTCAGAACTTGTGCTCAATCCCATGTAAATATATTTACAATAAAGATATGTTCAAACCAAACCAAACCAAGTAAATCCAATTACAGAACCTCGTAGGGACCCGGTTCAGAATAGGTCCTCAGTACCCCTTGTTTGTCGTAAGAGGCGAGGCGACTCTTCGGATGCGAACCTAAAAACCGAGGTTCCATGTCACAGCAGTTGTGGCACAATAAAGAAACCTCCCTGCTCAAAGGACATATAAGCTCCAAGCACATTCCTAAATTTGCAGCCCTTCACCGGCAATGATGACGTCTCCATATGAATGAAATATTCTCAAAAGGGACGTAAAACAATATACAACCAACCAATTGTGTATTTATTATACGGGGTACTTTTTTTCTGTCTTACGCAATGATATGTAATGTTACAGGTGGATCTAGAAAGTTTTCAAAGGGGTGGGTGAGGGCCTCAGTTGCGATCCAAGTTCAAAAGGGAGATGGAGACCCCAAAATAAGACCTTTCTATAAATAACATCAACTCCAAAACATTGCCCACAATGTGTTGCACTTAATATATTTTAAGTCGGGTTAGAAGTTCAAAAATAGACGTTTGATTTGTGTGTGCACATGTTTCATGTTTACGTTCATCTTCTGAACTATGCAATGTTTGAATCGGGATGCAAAGAACATTATCTTGTAAAAAACAACACAGAAGAGAATTAAAGCAAGTTAAAGGGAATCAAATAAAAGTAAAGGAATTATTAAAAAAATTAAAAAGAAGCAAAAAACAAAATAAAAAACCAAAAAAAACAAACAAAAAAATAATAAAATAAACCCAACCCACATATGATGTGGGGTAATTCATATTTAAAAGGGAATAATTCGTCTAAAAACAGCCAAACTCAGAATTAAAGTTGTAGATTCTAAAACTTAAGCAACTGCTTAAGAAATGACTCGATATGCTATACAAGAGTACCGTATATACTCGCCTATAAGTTGGATTTTGGGGAGTAAAATTTTGGTCCAAAAGTCTATGTCCAACTTAGGGAGATCTGTATTTTTTTAGTCGGCGAAATGTTCCAATTTTTAAAACAATTCCAACGATTATCACGATCATCATCCAGACAAATCAGTCTAGACATAGAAATATATATAAAAAATATTATAATTATTTTTATTAAAGACAGGTCAATGAAAAAGAGAATTGATATGAAATTAATTTTTGGTGAAAGGATAAGGAAATACTGGCATCATTTCTCAAAATTATTTTTTTTTTAACAGAGGCAAAACCACAGTGCGACTTTGATTTTGAAATTGTCAACTGATTCTGGCACAAACTTGTACCGACTTATAAGCGGGTCAGTGGCAAAATCCTTCAAAATGAACTCAAAAAACACAATCGATCTATCGGCGAGTATATACGGTACCAGTTTGGACAAATAAAAAGTGCAGAGAGGCTACATGCTTTTCATGTAAAATAATATATAAGACCCCCAAAATTGAATTATCTTCTGCTTCAACTGTTGGTGTCCTCTAATCTATACAGGGTCATATGACGTAACGATTCCCTTATAACTCAAACACCAATGCCTCTCCATTTCACACATGTTAAAAAAGGAATAGGAATTTTCCGTGATATTATTGCAGAAAGATTAAACGATTGCTTTGTTAACAACTGGAATTCAGTATGTTAGTCATTATGGTTAGGAATTGAGATTTAATGCCAATGTTATCGCTCTGAGGCAAGACCAGCNAGTCATTATGGTTAGGAATTGAGATTTAATGACAGTGTTATCGCTCTGAGGCAAAACCAGTAGAAAGTGTAAATGTTGTTTCAATTCCACCTATCGCATAAACTGCACCGACAACATAATTCACACACATAAAGTGACAACACATGTTTGTGAATTCAACATCCAAGACTTTACTGCTAATAAAAAGATACATAAAATGTCATTAACTAAAAGGGACTAATTTGACAACGGAGGACCCCAATTAATGGGCCCTGGTTATTAGTCAATGTTCAAAGGCGCGGAGGGATATCATGTGACGTCGTAAAGGTGCGGAAGCCACGCCCCCACGGACACTCAGGCGCTGAGCGGCGTTCTCGCCTGACAGTTTACACGCTGTACTTGTTCTTGGGGTTTTATTTGACTGCGACGAACGTGTGAACCAAGTTTTGAAAGCTTGATAAATTCGATAATTTGTATATCAATCGTGACGTATACTCGATACCCTTCAACCTGAGCAATGCCTTAGCCTTTTAACAATAGATTACATGATTGAATTAACATGCAAGGAATGCATACTTGTATATGAAAGTCGCGGCAGATACTGTATCAGATGTCACACACCTTACACAAATCTGTAATATACAAAATAAGCTTTAAGTACTCGTAGACCAGCTTTTAAGGCAGTTCTCCTTGACTAATCACTTAATTCGTAAGGAAGTATATATACGAAGAAATACAAATAGGAAATGGAAGTTACTTTGAAGACTTGCCTGCCATTTTTTTCTTCTAGTGAAAGAAAACGAAGGGAATTTATGCAAAACCTACACTTTATTTTATGATTTTAAAGGAAATGTTCGCTAAAAATTAAATATCTGCGTGTGAGGAATTTTCCTATTTGGAATCATGCTATTTTGTTCCTTTAATTATAGCTAATATGAGCTTGTCAATTGTTATTTTGATAAAAGCAGTGAAAGCGGACCATCTATCATAATTGAAAAATATGTCCTTTAATTATTTTAAAAATGACCAAGAAACATACACAATGGAACAGACTTATTAGCGATCTCAGAATGACTCGAAATAAACATGCAAAAACACATGTACATACTGTACATGTAGGTATGATTTAATGCATCCTAAACCACCCCCTTCTACAACACGTAATGAAATGTTGAAATGGAGCTGCCTGTAATCAAATAAGGTAATTATTACAACTAGATCAGACCGCCCACATTGACATTTAAGCATAACTAAGGAAAATGTGAAGGAGAAGGGGGGGGGGGGTAGTACAAAATCAATTCTAGCGGTCGTTTCACTCCCAGCAAATTAAGAGAAATAGCCAAAGCGCAAAAACGGCAAACTGTGATTGGTCAGACACAGGATATGCTAAATATCATGTTTTGTTTCTCTCGTACAAATATCTAAATGAGAAAAAAATTCCTTGATATTTGTTTAGAAGCATTTTCTTGTAAGTTTGCTGATCTTTTATGATTCATAGAAGTGTTGTCTCTCGGATTTGAATGTTTTACTCACTAACACAGTAAAATATATACGTACATGTAATAATTAGTCTTTACTTTGCATTAATATGAAAAGTGCACAGATTTTCAGAAAAATTTATCATCACAAGATTCAAACCGTGGATGATGATAATTGTACTATCGTGCATTAAAAGCATTTCCTTTATATGCTGTGAATTTGCGAGGTTCAATTTGATTTGGTGTGATACGTTTCCCCCCCTTCCCCCCAGAACCACAACCACAAGTTACAAGCCAACCGTGGACAGTGTGGAAAAATGCGGTACATATACCACACCTTGTCTAGATAGTCAGCGAGATTTAGGTGCCTTTCAAAACAATACTGGAGAAAGTAAAATCGTTGTCATGTCTATATAGATAAAACATCCTCAGAACTGTTAACAAACAAAATAATATGATAGAAATAGCCGTAACTGCATTAGTTCGTCTGGCTTCGTATCATAAAACCGGCCAGCGTTTATCGTACATGTAAAACACTCTAAACAAAGAGGGGTCATTTACATGACGTTAGATTGGATGAAAAGTGTCACGACTTTCGTGAATACAAGATAGAGTAATGGACAAAATATTAATCCTTTTCTTATTCTATTCTGTTTTATTTATTCCCCCTCAATATGTAATATAAGTATCAGCAATATATGTCTAGATCTATTCCTTTTAGATTGAATTGCATAGCTGAGTAGCTAATTAGGTTAGCGTGTCGTATGCAGAACCGCAAATCGCAAGTTCAATTCAATTGCAATTCAATTTATTCACTCAAACCACAATTA
>CAJDSM010032960.1:10210-20762 GCA_903981925.1 Ostrea lurida
TTGCTCAAATTGATTATTTTTTAAATATTTGCAAACAAATCTGCATTTACATCTAAATTAATTTTTTGCTGACAAAAACAATTGATCCGTCACCTCTAGATCATGAAATGCGTCACACTAGATCACGGTGATGTCATAACAAGTGCATCACGATCAATGTTTTGCTTATATTTGAGGGCGTAAGGCTATACTCACGACCAACAAAGCCGTTTAATGTAAGTGTATGTGTACCGGTTGTACTATGCTTCCATGCATTAAATAAACATTAATTATTCTAAATCGCAGGCTATTGCAAGTGTTCCGATCTATTGTTGTTCTGTGTGATGTCATAATACACATTTCTTTGTAGATATTAGGACACGCCCCCTTACTTTAGCCTTAACTGTGCTGCGCAGTCACAAAGCGTGTAAGCCCCGCCTACCGTTTCATCATTCTAGAAACGTTCAAAACGTTTCGTTTCGTGCAAACCGTTCCGTGCAAAGTGGTTAGTGATTCGTGCAAACCGTTAACTGTTCCGTTAAAGAATCGTTTCGTTTCGTATCGTGCACGCTTTAGGGTCTGTAACTTGCTAATAACCATTTTCAAATCAATGTTGTATAACTAATGTCCACCCGGCATGGATGTGGTATATTGTTTGTTATTAGTTTTTGGACACTCAAATGACAATAAAAGTTATTTTCTTAATTTATATGATAAACTTGTATTAATGTTATGAAAGATCTTCAAAATTATATAAAGTTCTGTATCCCATGAAAATACATACTATTTAAACAAGATTCCTTAAATATTCAAATAAAACTCTATTAGTCAAGAAAATCATTAAATAAATATACCATATTGATATAATGTAACAATAAAAAGCGGGAGAAATAGAACATGTAAACATTGATCAGCATTGTTTTCGTTAGTTTTAATTACAAACAGAAAGATCACTACTCAGAGACATGTACTGACACTGTTTGTACCTAGATATCAGAGCCCTGGAAATCAAAAACATTAATTTTCAGATGGACACTACCACAGAGAAAATAAGTAACACCTACAACTAAATCTTACTCTATTTGGTGTCAAATTAATAGTACAGTGGTTGAAAAAAGATGTGTATAGATGTATAGATGTATAGATAGATAGATAGATAGATAGATAGATATATAGATATATAACTGTAAGACAGATTGCAACCCACATGTCATATGGTACACTTAATAAGACATGACACATTTTATGTTCTGATAGACTGTTTAAGCGATCCACGAGTGAAAATTAATTATTTTTGGTGTTCGACTAAACAAAACTATTAAGAATCAATAACAAATAACGTCAGATGACGTAAGATGGAGGTGCTCATTTGTATCGCGGATAAATATTGCGGCAAGTACATGTCATCCAGAGTGTTATATTCACAAAACTAGTATCAATTTTCACTCATTGTATACAGTTCAGTTATTCACTGTACAAATGATAATAAAACAAAATCTACAAAAAAGCCAAATTAGTCGCTAAAATGTTTGTTTGCTAAATGTCCATGTATTACGTAAGTCAATTATACTCTGATGCTCCATAGAGACGATTTAGGGACGACGAAGCATCATACGAGAAGCTGACAGCGAGTTCCCCCATCCTTTGAAGTAATACCAATTTATGCCTTTTCCGTGGTTGTTGTTACCATACTCTCCATTCAGGTTGGACGTATGGCCGCTGTGATACCACCACGCCCCTCTCCACCTCTGAGCATTGTTTTCTGTAGCTATGTTGTCGTTATCATTATCGTAAGTGGAGAATTGCGCATTATTGTTGCAGTAGACAAGTGCACATGAGATTCCATCACCTACAAAAACACACTGCAAATTTGTAATATCGTCCTAACTGATGATATATTCACTTAGTTATGTGTAGAGTTAAGTTAAAACAGCAAACTTACAACTCAATTTTAAACGGAACTATATCCGATTCTCAATCGTCAATCACCCATATTTATGTCGCAATATCCCATCATCACCAGCTGCATATGGTGTGTATGTCCGTACCAAAGCATGTTCTGTGCATGATCAGTTTTTTTTAATCGCGACAGGCTACTTAAAAACGTTGCCATTGCAGGGGTTCTAACATTTAAATTTAAAGGCAGCATTTTGCATATTAATTGGTCATTATAGCAATATAGTTTGCCAGTTTGGCCTGTCATTTTGTCAAATTCTGTCTTTCATGTGACCGATCGATAGGGGATGCTTGCTGCTCCTATGGACCTGTTACAATCTCTGTTGTGTCCAGGGATCTGTGTTTGCCGAACTCTTGCTTTGCAATCTGGTAGGAGTTGAGATTTTCATGGAACATACGATAAATTAATTAGATTGTCAAAAACTGGTCACAGAAAGTACAAAGTTAAAATGTAGATCCGCAACTTTTGTAATGTAAACATTGCACCCCTAACTGTGGGCTTTGTTTAGAAATGAATGGTGTTTCGTTTAAGTATACCACACTAGGTTTCCAATAAAGCTATACTATGTGACGGTGAGGTATGCTGAGAAAAAAAGAAAAGACAAGCAGTACAATTATGTCTTCTATACACGCTTTCATTTTTTTAAAACTAAAAACATACCCTTTTGAAACGAATGTTGCTAAAATGGAAAAAGGAACGGAAGAGAAAATGGAAAATACTGTATGCATTAGTAATACCTGTATAAGGAGGATGGTATTTTGAAAAATATATATACACAAAAAAGTAGAAATTCCTGGGAGCATAGGAAATAATGCTCAGTTTAATCCGTTTCCTCCACTTCGCGTTGTTGCACACCGATTTTAAAATCGACTTGTTTTCAATGCTTTGAAAACTATTAAATGCAACTGGATGACGAGCCAAATATTGATAAACAAAGACCCCGTATTGCGGCGGGCTTTTGCATGTGAACGAACCATAATCCACTTTTCCGGCCATGAGCTTTAACCATAGATCAAAGTCTGGTACTTCAACAACAGGTTGTGGGTCTCATCAAAAGTGAAAATTTTTCGACAAGGCGTATAAAATAGCAAACAGTCCATAACGTTCATTGCAATAGAAATCTTATAGCTTTGTTGTTCTTGTTTCTCACCCAGTGAGAATCCGGGTTAGATCTTTTGCTTGTTGTAAACGGCGACTAAGTGTGATGGTCCTTCGGATGAGACCCTAATACTTCAGGTAATATTCCCCTGCTCAAAGACCTGAAGCGCTGATCATAGACCTAAATTTTGCAGTCCTTTACCGGCCATATTGACGTATCCACATGAGTAAAAAAAATCTCCATAGAGACATTAAACGACATTAATCTTGATTATCAATTAAAAGGCGACGTGTATTTACCAGCAGCCCCTTTTTAGAGCACTAATCATAGGTATAAAATGGCGGTGATTAATTTACATCTGTTGAAATATCACTTTGAATAAAAGAAAAAAAACTCTCAACGCGACGTAAAATAAACTATTGTAATGGAAAAACAACTGAAGATTATTCTTGACACCCAATTAAAATATAATGACATTGCAATGATTATATTCAGCGTTTACCAGCTGTCCCGGTGTAGCCAGACACTTGGATCCGATAGTTGTCATTTTCTCCTGCTATATAGAAACTGCTATACTCTGCATACACAAATTCCGTCAATTCCTCCAACTCCACACGAAGAATTGTGTAACCACTCTCAACCAATAACCGGATGTTGTCTAGCCCTAAAATTTAATAAGACCCAGCTACGTGAACATTAATCTGCCATTTCCATCATATTTACAATATGCTAAACACTGAACAATCAAATCGATATTATCATCATAACATGTAGAAGGGTAATTATATTTTTATAAAGATTACTAGTATATCGTTTTCATTTCATCAATTCCATTGATTTTTTTCAACACGATTTATTTTGCCGGTATTGCGTCTCATTGGGTCAGTTGCTGTCTAATGTTTTCCATAGCAATTTTTAAGCCTTTTTTATACACTAATTTGACTACGGATTGCTCCGTTTACCTAATCAATACGATGGGCTCACGGTGGGTGTGACAGGTCGACAGGAGTTGCTTACTCCTCTTAGGCACCTGGCCCCAAGACATAAACTGAGAATAGACTGAAGTCAAAATTTTAATTACTCATATCTTAAGATTTAGAATACAGATGTTTAAAACCATTACATTATTTCAAAAAGATATCAAATGCAAACAAATAATAAAATTTTCGTTTGCTTACGAAAATTAATTCTCAAGATAGCTGGATTTGAAATGTAGACTTAAGTATATTCTCTGTTTATGGTATCAATTCTGGTATGTTAAGGGATCTGTGTTTGCCCAACTCTTGTTTTGCATTCTCTTTGTATTCTAATTAGTACGTATAAGATTGGTCACTGGTCGTAGTCTTTGCCTTTAATTACAAAATAATTCTAGGTGTATGTACATGTAAAGGAAAATATAACGAACAGTGATCAATCTCGTAAGTCCTAAATAGAATCCTAGAACAAGAGTTGGCCAATCATGGACCCCTGGACACACCAGAGGTGGGTTCAAGTGCCTAGGAGGAGTAAGCATCCCCTGTTGACCGGTCACAGCCGCAATACATGTTACACTTGTTATATTCTTACATAACATATATCTGGTTTCATTTTAACTATTCATAAGATGGTTGCCCTTTTGAATTATGATACATGAGATTGATCATTGTTCGTTATATACTTTGTTGATTGATGTTAACAAAAAATGAGAAGATTAAAAAAAAAAATATATATATATTATATATACATACTACCAGGATGCTTTCAATATGTTAATCTTATACGGTACCGATTTTGTTGCACAAAATGAACATTTAAGCAAATAATGTCTATTCAATGATATTAATACCAAATTGTTGGACATTCGAAAAATGCAATAACAAATTTGAAGAGCTGAAAAATAGAGAGCCAAATACTGTAGTCAGGTACATTAAAGGATCAAAGCTATGTCTGGGGGAAATAATCTTTAGCGATTAATCACTGTTTGTTATTTTTGCCTTTACATCTCGCACTGTGTTTTCTTTCTTTTCTTTTTTTTTTTGTATATCTACATGGATAAACGAAGGTTAGCACACATGTATAATCATCATCATCAGATTCAAATTGTTTTTCAAAGATGTTGAATTAATTTGAATTTTGATTCGTGAAAAGGCGAGGATAACAAACAGTGATCAATCTCATAAGTACCAAACAGCATAAAAAACAAGACTTGGTCAAACACGTGCATGTGATCTTCAAATGCATATAGGAAACCGAAGACAGAGAGTGAAACATGAAACAAACTTTTACTTACCTATCCAAAACTCTGAGTTGAGATCACCAAATCCACTTTTATATTCTGCCCAGTCTCTGTAGAAGTTTACAGATCCATCAACTCTCCGCTGTATCATCTAACAAAAACTATACTAATGGCAAATGTGTCTATAATAATATCCAGATTTGATATTTGAATATAAAGCAATTTAAGCATTGCATTGTTGACGAAATATGTGCAAATATATATCAAACTTGGGGGAAAAGATGTTTCTGTTAGGCTGTTATTGAGGCTAAGCGGTCACCTGAATGCAACACGCACATGGGTCACTCATTGTTTGTACATGAAGTGGTATTGAACCCCCGACTGTTATCATATAACAAAATCCGTTTCCTTAATTTTCATTGCATTAACAATATCTTATTCATGACACTATTATATCACCATGGTAGCTTTCACATGACTTAGCAAATTAACACCTTCATTCATTGATGAAAAGACGCATATAATGAACAGTGATCAATATCGCTTAAAACAAGATGCAAAACAAGATTGCTGCCAAAACCAACTCATTTTTATACCAAAGGTGGGAGCAGACAGGTGCCTGGGGAGAGTAAACATCCCCTGTCGATCGATTACACCAACTGTGAGCCATTGTCTTGATCAGGTAAATGAAGTACTCAGTAGTGGAAATCAGTGTATGATGAACGGATTAGCAATTGCTATGAAACATGTCAACCAGCATTGTATTGAGCGCAGTGTTACATGTAAAGGCTAGCTAACAATTCTGCTTGATGACGAACTGGATGACTCCAACTCTTCCATCTCAATTTCCCATATTTATGTGGCAACATTTTATAATTATTGATTTTATTCCTCTCAACTGATTTGGCACAAAAGGGTTTGTTCTGTGTGTCATCAATTTTTAATTCGAGGTTAGTCACCGACAAAACATCCATGCTACATGAATTTCAATAGTTTTGCTTGAAGTCAGCATGTTTGTTTCATTTGATGGTTGTTTTAAGGATCGAATCTACAATCTCATTATGTCAAATGCTGTCTGAGGTGTTTCATACCAATTCTTATGATTTTTTCCCAGAATTAATTGGACTACGGATTACTCAGTTTCCCATCCAAGATATAGGACTCGTAGCAAGTGTGACAGGTCGACAGGGGGTACGTTTCTCTTCTCAGCACGTTATCCACTTCTGGCATATACTGGGGTCTGTGTTTACCCTACTCTTAATATCGTAATCCTTATAGGAGCTATAAGATTGTTCTCTGTTAGTGGTTGGGTTTTCCCCCATATTTTATAGCATGTAAGATTTGGAAATAATACATTGTTCTACTAGGTCATGTAACAGTTATCCCTCATGTTCCTCACTAATACAATCCTCCAGACAGTATAATTATAATGATTCACATGTTGTACTGTGAACCGAAATAAATTAGTACATAGCGCATCGATGTTACACACACACTGGCGGATTTTTATATGTATGATATACCAATAATACTTTTTATTACTGTCAGTTAAATCCACCATTCAAACCAAAAAAAAAACTTCACTTAAATAGCTTAATCATTTTTACAGACAATGTATTCTTTAATAATTTAACCTTTTTGACAATGCACCTTTGCTTAAACGAAAAAAACCTTGTGATATCAACAACACGCGGTAATGTTTTAACCCAAGCCAATATCCACCAAGGCCTGGGTGTAAATTAGAGCTATATCGTCGAAGTATTACTAAAGCTTACTATATGTAATTCCACTCGCAATGATTGGAAAAGAAATATATTATATAGGGATAATAGATTGTTTTAAAAGAGGGAAGGACATAGAAGCTCACTTCATATTTGTAACCAGGGGGATCTACAACATTAAAATCATATCTTTATTTGGTTATCAGACCATTGTATTGTGTCTGCACCAGAATAGCTTTCAGTGCGAGGTTGTGCACTTTTTGCTGCTGCGTGATCCATTAGGTCTTATTCCAAATGTTAATCAATACTTATTCATACCATTATAAACTAATAGTTTGCATTTATTGAAAAATAAAATCTTCACTGTGATAGAACTCTCGTATAAAAGTTTTTAAAAAATAAGGTCAAAAATGGTGACGTCGACAAGTTGATAGAGAGTTTTCCGTTAAATATATCACAGCTGCTACTAAAGATAGAAACTAGCAATGGTTATATTCACAAATGGCACATTATAAAATACCACATTTAGCATTTTGGTGAATGGTGAATTTTCTTGACTGGGCAGATTATTTCTTCACTGTGTAAACAACTTTTCATTTCAAACAATAATGGGCTTTTTTAATAACAGTTGGATAGAACTTTCGTAGAAAAGGTCAAAAGTAAAACCATACCTTGCTCTTTTGCAGATGATTATCTACGTATTACTGGCTACGCGTTCACTTGTGAAAACCTGTTTTGAATGCATTTTTCCACATTTCCTTTAACTTGCTGATTAGTTTTTTTTCATAGTAAAAGGAATTCCCATACTTTATTTTAGATAAACAAATAGCAATTATTGTAAATGAAAACAAAACTGAATATTGTTATAATGGCGGTTCAAACTTATTTATGAACCATGGATAAAGTAAAAGGAATTCCCATACTTTATTTTAGATAAACAAATAGCAATTATTGTAAATGAAAACAAAACTGAATATTGTTATAATGGCGGTTCAAACTTATTTATGAACCATGGATAAAAATGTTGATAGGTATGCCCGATTAGTGAGAGAATGAATCCTCTTGCTTACATTATATAGTCACGCACGTGATTACTGAAATTAAATGCCATTAAATAAAGGTAACTGAACAAAAGATAGTTATTTTTCCGCTATGCTTCATGCCATGTAAAGTATACAGCAAATTTAATTTCCAGATGAATAGAGGACATTTTAGTCAATATACTTTAATATGCAATATTGGTCCCGGTGTTATTATCCCAGAGGACTTGCAGATCTAGACATACATGATCTTTATTTTCCTACATGGAAAGCGCTTGCTGTCAATGAGTGCCGTAATTTCTGAGAAGAATTTAACATTTAAAAAGTTTACACATGATGCCTAATGCACTTCGGTGGACGAGTATACAAAAAGGCGAGGTAACATTGTGTCCAAACGTAATCATAATCGCAAAAACATATACAAAATCGATTGTAGGCAACACGGACCTCCGACAAAAGCGAACTGTAGGATTCAGGTGCCATGGAGGAGTAAGCATCCTCTGCTGACCGGTCCACCCGCCGTGAGCCCTTAGTCGAAATAAAGTAAACGGGATTACCCGTAGTCAAATCTAGTAGGAAAATGACAGTCTAACAAAGGGTATGAAACAAATCAGTCAACATATTGACTTAGTGATAATTTGAAAAGCGCCAACACGGTCATTATAGCGACCGTAGAATTTGCGAAATGATGCTTTTAAACGAGATTCGTTATAACCCGCAGCATCAACTTTTTTGTTAGTAGTTGGCCTCGCTTTAAAAAGTCCGCATACGCATAAGCATGCTCTTGCGTATCGAATCAACGGGAGATATACACACCATAAGCAGGTGAATGAGTATGGAATGCAGTATATCACAAAATTCATTGTTATGAAATATCTATGTAAAAGTACTGTATGATATATATATATAATATTTATATATTAATATATATATTATATATATATATATATATATATTATATATATATATTATATATATATATAAATTACCGTCCAAGTATGTCCAACGAGTCATGCAGTTGGCTAAAACATATGGCTATCCAAATTCACAGTGTGAATAATCACGTTGCCAACAGAGGGCGAGACTGCATTGCATTCACAATCTGAAATAAAGCTAGAAAATTAAATCCATGTCTTGTAATTCTAAGTGATAAATATATGGAGATTGCATGATCGTAAATATTCTTCAATTCATAGCCTTGTTTTCATGTATTCCAGATAATTGAAATATCAATGTGAAGCAGATATCCAGTATCTAAATTGCATATATATCACTAGAGGAACACCTGTACAAGCCCTGCATGCGTGTTTGTATTACTACAATATATATAGCTGCAATATCCCCCACCACATTTCTTTCTTCTATAGGACGGTTCCATATAATTGGTTTAGATGTACCAAAGAACATCCACTTATTCACTTTTGCTTCTTGCTATTTCTGGGTATTTATCCTTTTTGAAGGGAATTTCACGATAATTACTAATTTAGTAAAGTTCATTTTTTAATTTGTGAACTTCTCTTATAATTACACGGTATAAAAGTGCAAACTGTAACTCCTGAACATTGATATCAGAGTTTCTGGAAATTTCAGTACAATTGTACATTTACCAAAGAGCGTTCGAGTATTCACTTTTGCTTCTCGTTATCACTGGGTAGTTTATCTTTTGAAGTAACTTCACGATAATTACTAATATAGTAAAGTTCAATTCTAACTTGTGGACTTTCCTTCCAATGACACAGAATAAAAGTGCAAGCCGTACTTCTTGAACATTGGTGTCAGAGTTTCTGGAAATTTTAATACAACTGATTCAACACTAAATTCATGGATTTAAGAAACCAACAAAAATATTATCTATGAAAAATATACACTGCATATATAAATTTATTGATCAAAATCAAGCACCAATCGATACAATTTATGAATATATCTCTTCTCCTGTTCTGATACACCGTGAGCGGGGCCATTCT
The DNA here is from genome assembly GCA_903981925.1 of Ostrea lurida. Classification (NCBI taxonomy): domain Eukaryota; kingdom Metazoa; phylum Mollusca; class Bivalvia; order Ostreida; family Ostreidae; genus Ostrea; species Ostrea lurida. The sequence continues at coordinate 20,189 of CAJDSM010032960.1, forward strand.
GACGTCACAATCCATAACCCAACGCACTCTTGAAAACTGTATTGATAATCACAACTTTTGACAAGCATCTAGTGGAATAATGTCTAAGATACTTTGTGTGCCTAGTGAAAGTATGAAGTTCTAGGATTAACTAAACTATTACGTAATGAGTGTGTAATACGAACCTATAACGCACTCGCAACCATTCTTCCGCCGATCAAAGTAGGAATCCCATCCACATGTGTGTTCCTGAAAAAGTGGCACTTACATGACTTCACTAAATTTCATTAATGCATTTATGTGTTTTGACAGAAAGTTTGACGTGTATGATTCTCCTCTCTCTCTCTCTCTTCTCTCTCTTCTCTTGTATGTATACATGTATCCATCAAAACGTCCATCAAGTTCGCTCATGATTATCAACGATGCTTTTGCATTCTAGTTCCTTGCCTTCTAGTGTGGTCTGTCCAGGGGTTCGTGTTTGCCCAACTCTTTTTGTAATGTATATAGGACTTGCAAGATTGATAACTGTTCGTTATATTTACCTTTACATACAAGATCAGACTGCCCATTTCAATATCCATAAAAAAACTGAATA
>CAJDSM010032964.1:2719-17998 GCA_903981925.1 Ostrea lurida
ATGTTCTTTCCTGATTCATTCACTACATTTTTATGGGAAAAGGAAAAATCGCAGAAATATGAACTATCTGTAATATATTGTACATCCATCAATGCATTTACAAAATACCACTTACCAACTTGAGAATCACAGATAGTCATGTGGGGGACACCTAATCCTGCAACACTCCCCAGCCTCATTGTCTCAAATAGACACGCCTCTGTAAGGTCGAAATCGTTCCTGTTTTTCATCGAGGGAACGTCTGAACCTAATAACGAAAACATTTCCGTATACATTAATGACCTACATTGATTCACTGCATCAAAAACACAAAGTAAGCAATTTTGTCCTAACCAACAACTCTGTCAATTTCCTCCTGGCATTTGGACTGGATTTCTGGATGTATGGTCATGAAGTAAACAAACCAGTCCATGGTCATTCTAGTGGTGTCCACCCCAGCTACAAGGAAAACACTCTCACAATTTAGATAATGTTGTAATGCAAATCAAAGATTAAACAAGAGGTGTAGGAGCCACATCACTCATATACATTACCATGGACTCACTGTTGATCAACTACTGAGCTCTCAAGATCTTTTGCAATCTTTTATACCTCATGCTGTGATTTTAAGCTATGCCAATACTTTCACAACATAACCACTGTACAAGATCACATGGTAATGGTATGAGATGTAAGGTTTTTCCATAAAGAATCTATACACAACCTGAAATTTCTACGGATCCTTAGAGATATCAGATGTGGGACCAGGTGCCTAGGAGGAAAGTACTCCTTTGATCGATCGAGTCACACCGTGAGCTCTAACGTGACATGATCATTATTCTATTTTCAAAGACGTATGGAACGACATCCTCTCAAGTCCCCTATCTGACTACGTTTCTGGATCACTCATTTCTCAGCCAATATTATTGAATTCATAGATTCACGGATTATTCCGTTTACCTGATCATGATAATGATATATCACAAGCGTGTGAATAGACGACATGGGATGTTTACTCCTCGACCGGCACCTGATACAACCTCCGGAGTGTCCAGGGGCCCTGATTGCCCACCTTTCGATTCGTATTCATTTCAACACGTCACGTTTAAAATCAGCATTTCTGCAAATTCTATAGTCATTTTCATTAGTTCGCCTGTATGACCTGTCATTGGGTTAAATGATGATTATGAGTTTCATATCATTGTTTCAGCCTTGTTTCATTACACTGATAATTTTTACTCAATTGCGCCGTTACCTGATCAGGACAATTGGGCTCATGTTGTGTTGTGTGACCGGTCAACAGGATATGCTTACACTTCTTGTGTAGTCCAGCGTCCCTTGTTTGGCCACCTCTTGTTTCTGTAGTTCTATTTGGACTTACGAGATTGATCACTGTTCGTTATCTTTACCTTTACTTTGAAGCACCTTGTGAGATCCATCTCTTAATTTTTCATTCCACTGACATATCTTACATTATAAACGTAGTGCAAGCAATGACAACATTCTCTGTGATGTCACTATCCCTAGAGAAGAGAATTTGTATCAAATTTGAATTACATCAATTTGTCGTGTACTTCTAAATCTTTTAATGTTAAAGAATACATTCAGCACTCTAACAGTTAAAGAAATGAGTGCCTCATACCAAAAAATATATCCGAAATGGTCTGAATTAAGTATGTATCGTCCAATTTCTCCAGAGCTGCTTCATCCCCCTCGTTTTCTGCATCGTGTCTGGCGATAAGTAAACTGTCTGTAAAGTCTCTACTCACACCTACAAGATAGGGATCAAGCCTGACAAAGACATTTTCCTCTAAATATGGATAACGCCTAATCCAGTAACATCCTTCTATTTAATTCCATTCTTTGTTACTAGGACTACAGTTCATTTTATGAAAACACTCATTACCAGAAATGGCTTCGAAAATAACTTCAAAGATTCTAACCTGGTTTAAAAGTGTTCACGTGTTTTTGGAATTTTGTGCCGATTATACCATAAGCTTCCTCTACATTTTTTTTTAATTGCCTCCATCTTGCTGTTGGGAATATATCCTTGAAGTATGGGAATATATCCTCTAGTGCTCCGGCTGCTAAATCATTGAGCAATTGTTCATCTAATTTCAGAAATGCTTTTACTTCCGGGTCATCTACTGCTCTCCTATTCAGGGTTAAATCAATGATAGACAATTGATTTCATAGAGTAAATATGTGTGAAACTTGAATTTAAGATGTGGACTGCACTTGAATCTTGGATGTAATATTTGTTAATGAATGCAGGCATCGTATCAGTTGATCGTTCATGTGGTTGAACCCGACTATACAATATAATGAATCATAATTACTTTTAATCGATTTATGTATGATATTCCTTTTTTATTGTTTATCATATTGTGAATACCGTGTTACTTACTTTTCACCAAAACAAATGGTGTAGAGTTGATGGAACACCATCAGATCCAAATAATTTCTCACAATGAAGNAGAGTTGATGGAACACCATCAGATCCAAATAGTTTCTCACAATGAAGGGATCTTTTTCCTGCGCCATTTTATCCAGAAATTTGTTCATGTTGTCTTGTATCATGTTCTCAAGCAGATCGCCTTGTAAGTAATGCCTTAAACATGATTAAAACTGTTATAGGCATACTTGTTTAAAGATTTGATTTAACTTAGTATCTCAGGAAATTGGCAAGCAAGTAAGTCCTGTATTATCTCAGTAACATGTTCGAATTACTTGAATTGCTTGATAATTTCTTTTTTCTTTTCTTGCCTTATGTTTGATAATTTATGTACTGTTGTTTGGTGTAGCATATCAAAGATGTTGTGCAGATTATACTATGGTTGTTAAAATAACCTAGTTTGCTAATACAACCTGTCATTGGGTCAAATGCTGTCTGTCATATTTCATATCAATTGTTAAACCGATTTTACTGTTACACTGTTACACTGATTTTGACTGCGTATTATTCCGTTTACCTGATAAATATACAGGGATCACGCCAAATATCTGCTTACTCCTACTATGCACTTGATCTTACTTTTGGAATATCCAGCGTCCATGAAAGTCCAACTTTTTTATATTCCATATGGAATTTATGGGAAAGTGGTTTTTCCTTAAAAAAAAAACAGTGTTGCCATTGTTAAGTTGCAATACCTTAGTGCTTTCCCTGCTATTTTCCTGTGAAATTTCCAACGTGGTGAGTAAGTGCCAAGTGCAATGTCTTTCCCTCCATCCGAAAGCAAATCACCTGTATTTTAATCAAAATATTTAAAATTAGATAGGTTTTATCCTCATACATTGAAGCTTATTTCCCCATACATTGAAACGTCTTAAAATGTAACAAACTTATTTACCAGATGCGAAGTGTGGTCTTCCAGCAAAATCCGCCTTCTTTTTCACCATTGCCTCCAGTACCACATCGATATTGTTTAAAATGATCCATGTCTGAGGACCTGTAATTCGGTTTAAAGAAAGGTTAGTTAAAAATTTCATTGTGCAATTACATGTAATCCAAACATATTAAACTCTCCTCTCTCTCTCTCTCCTCTCTCTCTCATCTCTCCTCTCTCCTCTCTCTTCTTCTCTCTCTCTCTCTCTCTCTCTCATTCACATATAATATTAGTTAATTAGTAATTTCAAAAATTCCTTTCATAAACTCCGCTCTGATTTTTCGCACAAATACTCTAAAGTTCATTTTAAAAATATTACGTTCAACATATTGTTAACTTTGCCAATTTATTTCATGTTTTAGAAAAAAAGCTAAACTGATTAATCCAATATCTTAACGCTTTATATTTAGTCAAAATCTCGAACTTTGAAATAAAATTCATTCTCGGTTGTAATCAAACATTGGTATGAAAAGGCGAAACTAACGAACAGTGATCAATGGAAAAGCAATTATAACAAACAGCAATGAATGTAAAATGGCGAAGTAACAATGTATTAAACGTAATCATAGTCCCAAAAACACATACAAAATTGAGAGTAGGGCAACACGGACCTTCGACAAAAGCGAAGGCAGGATCAGGTGCCATCTTAAACGTCCCACGTAGAATACAAAACAAATTTGAGTAAACACGGACCCCTGATCATACCAGACGTGGGATCAGTTGCCTAGGAGTGTGCATCCCCTGTTGACCGACCATTGTCTTGATCAGACAAACGAAGTAATCCGTAGTTAAAATCAGTGTATAAAGAACGGCTTAATAATTGTTATGAAATATATCAGACAGTTTGATACCTTAATTAATGCGTTCAATGGTTGGTTGCAAATTGGACTGTGATATTTAATGACAAAAAACGTTGCAACACTTTATTTTCATCTGATAGTATAATTTTCATATGTATTGCAAACACAATTTTTTGCGTTGATTTTTTTCCATTTGTATTGCATAACTAGAAAAATGTCAAATATCCTATTGGAACAAATATTATAATTCAAAAGGTAAATGAAAATAATGCAATTCAGATGGAAAATATAGGATGCTAATGGAAAATGGTACAATTTAAAAATGTTAATTATACAAAATTAAAGATATACAATATCAATGAACATTATATAATGCAAATGACAAATTATGAAATAGAAATGGAACATATTAATTATAGCAACGTCTGAAATGCCATCGAAACTTCAAAAAGGTGAACATCATAATGTTATAAGAAAGGGTAGTCGATATTACGATGTAATAAGAAATCTAAAGAAATGTAGTTTAAAGTTTTTAAGTCTTCTTAATTTCCCGGTCACTTTCATAGCACTTGCACAATGAATGGGGTTGTTCTATTCATAGAAAGCCAAGTTTGATTTACATTTTCAGCATACTGCGACGGGTCAACAGAAGATGCTTCCTCTTTCTAGGCACCTGATCTCACTTCTGGTGTATACAGGGGTCCGTGTTAGCCCACTTCTTGTTGTTTTATTTTTTTAATTCTATTTGGGACTTAGGAGATTGATCACTGTTCGTAATTTTTGCCTTTACATTCACGTTCAGTATGTTGTCAAGGATAAAAAAAATACATGAGCAGTCTTGTTTTGTGATTTCCATCCAAAACTATCGTTGATATAACCTCACCTCTCAAATACTATACACCCATACAATAAATAGCTGTAGTACCTTTAGTATAAGCTCATATTCACTAGTATACAATATTGAATCCACTTACATATGTCTATTCGTGATGCGCAATCTTTTCAACAGAAAATTCTTTGAAATAAAACAAACTAACCAAGCGACAGGCTTAGTACAGGACCATATGTCTTGCAGAGGTCGTTCACTTTCTTATGGATTTCAGGCGAGCTATACACTGAAAAGAAAAGTGATTATTTCATTCAACTTTCTCAATTACAGTTCATAAATCCTCTTATGGGGAAAAGAAGTGCTTCTGTAGAAATATTGGGGGAAATATACATTCTGTAATAATGCGTCAGCTAGTGGGCATGTAAGCTTAGGAGAAGAACGAAATAACATTTAATTTTATTTTAAGTGATTACCTAGCGCCGATTCTCATTGGTTAAAACACCTTTCAAGAATTGAGATGATTTTTCGATCACGTACCAACAATTAAAGTCTAATGAACATTATTTCGGTACTGTAATATAAAATTAATTGATAAGAAATAAATCTTATATTTTTTCGGGTGATTTGCAGATTATCACCGATATTTTAGATGGTAACACAACTTTTCATCAATGCGCTTTCGCGCATTGATGCAGTTTTGCCGTCCAAAATTCGGTGATACCTGCATCACCCAAAAAAATGTAAGATTCATGTCTTATTTCACTAGCATTACATTCATAACTTGAAATGTGGTTTTTATCTCCCTGAATATTCTTTGACTACCTGTTTGTAAAAGCGAATGCTGCAGCTTACATAAAACAATGGTTCCACTCCGATTAAGACATGTACATTTACGGCAATAGCATGATGGAACATTTTATCGTGATATCTTTCTGAGAAATCATTGGATTCAACATCGGTGGAAGAGGAATATTAGATGTATTTAAAGAATCGGTACTTCACGGTACAAAGAAGTAAAATTAGCTACTATTCTCTTCTAGTTTGTATTGTTCATAACTAGTATAATGACTTCCAGGCTGAGCAATATGCAATTATTTTTCAATGTCTTTAGATATTGGGCATGACCTAATATATTAAATCGACCTAACATAGTATGCATTGCGCATTTTGAGGCATATATAACATCAGCAAATAATTATTTTGGACGAAGTTCCTCTCTATCCATTTTTCGTCGCACATTTGCTTAGTGTAACGCATAATTAACTACGTATTCTTCTTGAGACCACATCGACCACGACGAGTATTATTTCCTTTCGATATAGGATAAGATTGATTTGCTTTTAATCGTATTTAAATAGAGATGCTCTTATATGAAAAACGTGTCAAAAATCAAACCAAAAATAACAAAAAGGCCCACAGGCCTACGGTCACCTGAGTATCATACCAATACGGGGAGCTCTCATATTGCATTTTAGTTCACTGAGCTGTGTTCATATGTTATCATCTTTCAAATATGCAATGATCCATATTCAACATACACAAGACAATTATCATTTCAATCTCAACAAATGGCGTTGTTTAAACCGTTCAAAATTTTTAAGAAAGAACCATACTGCAACTTTAATGCCCAGTGAGCTTGCACCTTTTGACCCAAATTCATAGAGATTATCTTTGACCCATGGGTAGTTGTAATACATATATGTATGCTGACTCGATGTGGAAGATGACACGCTGAAGCCCAGAAACCATATCGTTATGTCCAGTGCACTTGACTACTTGACCATGACCCAGATTAATAAAACTTTGCGTTTCAAGGGTATCTATTGCATTGAGGTGATCTATACGTGGAAAGGATATGCTATAGAACCGCGGAAACCATTTGCTACATTGTTGTCTAATGTGTTTGACCTTTGCCTTAAATTCGATAAGGACATCTTCATCCCATGGATAGATCATATGCAGATACTTGGTAACCATCTAGGTGGAAAGGCTAACACTTTAATGCCTGAAAATACATCTGTTTCAGACGAAAGATAGTATATCCAGATCAGTACCCCCCCTTCCCAAACTTGTTGAGGGGTATAATTAAGAACAAGGCTCCATGTTCATTCCAAAATGTTTCATTTCATTTAAAATTTAAAAAGAATAGCATTACTGGAATTTTTCAAATTTACATATAAACACTATGATGTACCAAGTTTGGCCCGCCCTGGGTCAGGAACAACTACTTGCTGGGATCACCAGATTTATATTTTGGTAGAGGCCTCTTCTGCTCTATATCATCTCGCATTTAGTTTCTCTTAGAACTCTGTGGCTTGTAAGAAAGAAGATTTGTTAAAATGTCAACCCCCGCTCCCAGGCCCCAGGTGCTGCAGAAAAGCTTGAAAATTTACTTATGTGCCCTTTCCCAGATGCTTCATACCTAAAATTGAAAGAGATTTGGATGTAGTTTTCAAGAAGTTCAGAAATGTTCATTGGCTTTACGTCATTCATCAATGACCTTTGCCCACCGCTAATACCAGAAACCCTACCCTCTAGGGTCACGAAATTTAAAATTATAATAGAAAAACTACTTGCTACATTCCATAACATCCTATTTAAGTTTTAATTATTATTCAATCATACATTATAAAGAAGATGTTGCAAATGTTGTACACTAATCCCGTATGTACGAGTATTGCCCCGCTACCTGGTTCAGAACGCCCTCACCACGGAGATCACCCAATTATACAATTTGGAGAGGCCTTCCTGCTATCTACCTCGACTATCACACATTTAAGTACTCGTTCAGGCAGTGTGCGGTTGTAAAAGAGAAGATTTTTTGAAAATTGGTGCACTGTGGAAGTTGGCAGTTTTTGCCCCGCCCCCCGCCCTCCAGGGCGTGACAAGGACCTGAAATTTACAATTTATGTGCCTACCCTTTTCCCAAAAGAGGTTTGACCAATTGAAAGAAATTGGTATCTTGATAGTTTATCAAGAAGTTAAATGTTCAAGTTGTTAACGACATTTATAATGGATCATTTGGCCCCCCCTAATACCCAAACCCCTACCCTTAGGGTCACGAAATTTACAATATAATGAGAAAACTCCCTGTGTCATTTCAAAACATCATTTAGTTTGATTACTGTCATAGCAATTAAAGAAGGTGTTTTTCAAATGTTTTACACATATACACTTATGTACCAGTTTGACCCCGCCCTGGGTCAGGAACCCCTACCCGGGGATCACCAAATTTAAAATTTTGGTAGAGGCCTTCCTGCTCTACATAACTATGCATTTAGTTTCTCTCAGGCATGTGCGGGTTGTAAAAGAGAAAGATTTGAAAATTTGTACTTTTGGGCAGTTTTTGCCCGCCCCAGGCCCCAGGGGTGCAAGAGACCTGAAATTACAATTACTTGCCCCTTGTCCCAAGATGCTTCATTACCAAATTTGAAAAGAATTGGACCGGTAGTTATCAAGAAGAAGTTAAAAATGTTCAATTTGTTAACGCACGACGGACGAAGACTTACAATAGGTCACCTGAGTTTACAAAATGTACTCAGGTGACCTAAAAAAGATCAATCGCAACTCTCTCAGCCTTTTCCGCAGAGCTCGGAAAACACCTGATGTATGTTATCATTACCGGATGTTAAAATTTTGTACAAAATGGATGCGGTCAGTAGTTATGAGGGTGTTTAGATTTTCGATAAAATCGTTATGTATTTCTTTTGAGTTGAAGGAAAAACAAGAGAGGTTTGCAAGCACTGTATAAGATGAAAGGATATGTTATACGCATTTACCACAGATTTCCGCATGGACACTTTCAACCCAAATACATTCGAGGTGTTTCTTCTCGGCTCTCCGGAAAGCCCGAGAAGTTGCGATTGAAAAAAAGATATATCTAACAGCGATTTCGGATATGCACTATGAGAAAATATAATCACAGCATATACTGTTGTCGGTACGACTTATTGAGCAATTCTATGTTCGATTAATAGATAGATACTCATAGATATTCATTCATTGCCAACTCTGAAAGTGAAAGTACAAAAATAAACATTAGAATATGTGTCTTGATGTGAACTCGGTAAATAAAAGAAAACAGTAACCCTCTCAAGGAAGATATTTTTGGTAGTCAATTGTTCTAGACTTAATTGCATGTGATACGAATTTGCTCAGTAATTAGGTTTAACAATTCAAGGTCGTAACCAGGGGGGTGCACTGGGTGCATGTGCACCCCCATTTCAAAATGAAAATGCCAAAACATCACAGCTTCCGGGGGCTTCGCCCCCTGGACCCCCTACCAAGACCTGTCCTGGACCCACTGGAAGCTTCAAGACCTAATGAAAATGCTAAAACCTTTCAGCTTCATGGGGGCTTTGCACCCTAGAACCCCTAACAAGGTCCGTCCTGGACCCGCTGGGAACCTCCATACCCTATGGAAATGCTTAAAATCTCTCAGCTTAAGGAGGATTCGCCCCCCTGGACCCACTACCAGGGTTAACCCTAAACTAGATGGGGGGGGGGGCTAAATGGACCCCAAGACCGTTTCCCTTAGTCTTGTGCACCCCCATTGGAAATTCCTGGTTACGGTCCTGCAATTTTTATTTACTTAAGAGGTAAATGAATGTCCATTTGAGATTTTGCAGAATCAATAATAAAGTTTTCTCAGATCTTTTAAAAATGTTTTTGAACGTTACCTGAATAATTCCCGACTAATGGTATGCACCGTGGTCCTGGTGGCAGACGATATCGCATTCGTTTGATGACGTAAAACACTACGAGACCAATACTTATTCCCGCCAAAACTGTCTGCGTGTTTAAAGATATGTTCAGCATGCTTGTTTCACAATTTCACTATCTGGATCTCTTTGTGAAATGAAGAAAACGATCATTTTTATTTGCAGTAATATAAGTAGGGTAAACAAAGAAAACATTGTCCATATCAAGAGGTGAAGATGACGATGAATGATTTATCTTACATACAACACAAGAGTTGGGCAAACACAGACCCCTGGACACACCAGAGGTGGAATCAGGTACCTAGAAGCAGTAAGCATTCCCTGTCAACAGGTCATATCCGTCGTGAGCCCCATAAGGTTGTATCGGCAAACGAGATCGTTATTTTTCACTTTGGTTTCCAAGTTTGCCCCACTGTTTCTTTGAATTATTTCGATAGAATGTATGACATCGATCACTGTTCGTTATCTCCACATTTCCATATCAATTACCGTGGCGGGTCCAGGATTTGTCATAAGGGGGGAGTGGCGTTGAAAAAGGAGTCAATAAGCTAGGTCTGGGGTGAAGCCAAAGCGGGGGCCAGGGGGCGAAGCCCCCGGAAGCTCTTGGGTTTTAGAGCTTTTAAAGTTACTTTTAGAGGTTAATTTAGCCATATAATCAAGTTTGGTCACCAAAAAAAAAGGGGGGGGGGACTGCCCCCTCCAAATCCGCCACTGAATTATCAAAACAAACCATAGGTAAGAAAGAAAAGCTAAATCCCCAATTAGCAATATTCCCTACCTTCATTATTATTTTCTTAATGTTTTGATATTAATCAATAGGGAGAGGGCTGAAGTAGACAGTATCTGCTGTGCAATCTCATTGTCTGAATTGTTTCTGAAGAAAATAAGTTTATATTAACCAATACCGAGAACAGGTTGAATTAGTACGGGATGAGAAAAGTAAGAGATTTGAAAATCACTGGGGGATTTTTGTATTACGACTTCATGATATTGCAGGGTGTGTGTAAAAGGCAATACGAGGAAACGAGACACCAGAAACAGAGATACGAGATACCAATTTTACAGGTGGCGATTGACTCTTTTTGTTTTTGTTGATATTTATAATACTAGTTTGAAAGATGCATCCCCTGTGTAAATACGCTGGACTGCTTTGTCATTGAGGTGCAGAGCACGTATTAATTTTGACACTTCATTTACCACATCGGACTGGCTCTAAACTGCTCTCTGTGACCCAGTCTGCTTTGATGTACAGGAATTAAAAACAACAGACTAAGCTACGAGTTGAAATTGTCTGTACAAGCCCCACAAAGTTAATTTACAGAGGATGTATATGTCAAACTAATATTAACAAAACCAAAAGGTTTGAGAAATCATGTTGATTTATAATTTCTCCCATTATATATCTTTTATGTACATAATATATAGTATATAGACTGAGTAATTTAGGGCAATGTCGAAAAAAAATCTTCAAAAGTCTTATGTTCACGCTGTCAAATGTAAGAACTTAAAGAAAATATATTTCAAAATTAATTATTGGTTTAAATAGAGGATCTTGAAAGAGTGCTTATGGCATAATGAAATTTATGAATTCGTTACCGGATTAATATTTCCCGATCCTTGGCGAGGGAAATTTCAAGATCGTAACGAATTTCAAAATTTCATATGCCTAAGCACGAGTTTAAGATTCTATTTATCATACAACGATCATTAAAGGATATTTGATTTACTTTTTTTTCACAACCGAATTTTCGCTTTGTTTGTTGAGTCGTCATCGATTGTGACGTTCGCTGCAACGTCACGGTTTGAAGAAGCTGAAATTCTGTTACACTTCTTTTCACTTCATAAAAGACACTAAAATGCTCTTGGATAACCTCGGTGACAAAACAATGTCTTGTACGTCAAAGTTTACAGTTTCGAAGGCTGATGTGCAGTTTTCTATTGATTGACCCCATGATTGACCTACCTAATTGCATTCTTATGAACCTCAGCTACGAGTTTCATACGTTTTCGCGAACCCGTGTTATGAAACCGGAAACAGTATACAGTTATTCCATGCTGTTACCTTTCCGTATATAGAACTGTTACATGTGCAACGTAAATGCGCAAAACTATCCATTGTGACGCAAAAACGCGTAATTGACGTACCGGTACACCAAGTAAACACGATTGTCAACGATTGAATTGCTCTGTATTTGTTTATTTTGTTGAAATAATTAAAGGATAATATGGTTCATAATTAGTCTAATTAGTATTTAGTCTTTTATGAATATTTAATAGAATATACATTTGGACTCTTTATAATAATTAGTAATAAAACAGTTATTCCATGGGTATTTGGTACAGGTCCAAACCATCGTGTCCTCGGTACGGAGTTGCCAGAAAAACTGTTGCCTTCGGCCTGCCAGCCTCAGCAAAAGTTCTCTTGGTCACCCCGATACTTGGGACAAATAATTGTGGCACGTGACCCAAATACCCTGGAATAACTGTAAATACGTGAAAGGTAACAATCAAACTGTTACACCCTTGAACGTAAATCCAAAACCTTCCAGACATCAAAAAAATGCCAAATTCACCATTTAAAAACAATACAGATTGATTGATTATTTGTGTTGTTTCGTCCGTCGAAATATTTCACCATATTGAGACGTTTTCATGCCGTAAGGGGCCAAATTTAACGCCTCTGCGTTAACACTCTGACTTTTGACATGGAGGTCCTTACGCGCCACACCTGCTGCGAACAGGGACATCCGTTTTTAAAGGTTCATCTCCGAGGACCCGTGAATTCACACCTGTTGCCGAGCGTATGTGTGTCACGACTGTAGGTCTGTTCGCGGCCGGGATTCGATACACCCACCTCGCATGCGGCGACACGCTCTACCGACTGAAGCCACCTGCCAACAGTTACGTTGTGGGATAAGAAATATAAATATCATTTTTAAAATGACACCAGTATTCACTTACCTTTGAAAAGTAGCCCAAAAAAAAAAATTTACTTTGTGCAAATAGTACCTTTTATAGCAATTAGCGTATCAACCACCAAAGATACATAAAGTACTAACTGTAAACTTTGCATTTCCCCACACATGGTGTTGATAATGTGATTCCACCTTTTTTCAACACCAAACTTTTACCAAGTGAAGTCATCAAGGTCACATTGAAAAAATAATAGTGCACTAAACTTGCTAATTTGGGCTATTTCATGTCAAATGCACATTAATTGATAGCTTCATAATAAATTTATTGTAATTGGTATCTCGTACTCTGTCTTTTCTGGCTCGTTTCCCTTTTACACACACCCTGATATTGCATTATGTATAACACCAATGGATCGGGCAGCAGCAGAAATTTGTTGTCTTAGTGAAATAAAGAAATGATTGATGTGATGAACCGTACATATGAACGCGAGCTCACGTCGATTGTCTGTTTTATACCCAAGACCAACACACACACACACCCACTTTCTTGATACGTTTACCATACGCAATTAAAATCAATAAACGTGCACGTAGACAGGTAGAAATATGCAGAATGCAGTTTCTCGCAAAATACAATTCACTTAAAAGAATATAAAATATACTTACTCAATCTTGCTACATGTACATGTACGCTGAATCAAACATAATGAAACATTCTGGATTTATAACTTATAGACTGTGCTTACCTGTGTTTTCCCGAGCTATTTCAAACCCTTTCATTTACACGACGGGTTCCACATCGTACAGTCAGCTTGATTTATTCCTCTACTGTAAACAAAAAAAGTTGAATAGCGAGCACAAGTACTTGAAAATCTAGAACTGTCGACTATCAATTAAAGGCTGGACACGTTGCAGGTAAAAGTGTTTAACTTTAGATCTTCATTTTTAATGTTTACATGCTCATTAGTAAGGGAGGTTTCTATGAAGAAAATTGAACGTCATTGTTGATTATAAGTGAGATACAGCATTTACAATCTTTGCTATGAACAAGCCTCGAATCCATGTTTAAGTTACCTATATTGAATATGCTATATACGTTCCATTTAAGCATTTTTTCAAATTACAAGTTATTTGAACAAATAAAATAGTTTCTATGTTTTCACATGCTATATCATTTTGAAGATAGGTATTTCTGGTGAAGCATCTCTTTTAGTAAATGTCAACAAGCGCTCGGCTTCGTTTTACAGCTGTAAAGATGGCAAGTGCTCTATCTCACTTGAAACTCTAAAAATGACGTCCAAATTTTTGCTGACCATTAGAACCTAAGTGAGCATTAGAAACATTAGAAATGAAATCTAAACCTAAACTTTTAGCTCAAAATGTCCCATGCCCGTACAATCCAAGGTACACTATCCTGTATGTTGCACGTTAATTCCCTTCATCCATATTATTGTATTGTCTAGATTTTCAATTAGGAACACCGGTTCAGTTTGAATCCAGTGCTATTAACGTTGTTATTTTTGACTTGCACATACTTATTTCCTTTCTTTGCAAAATACTTATCTTGCCTAAGAAGGAACAGGTAATCTGAATTAGAGACATACATATTGTAAAGTTTTATAATGTGAAGTGAGATCTTTGAATTATGATTTGAATTATCCTTTCTGTTCCAATCACTATTTAGACTATCCTCTTACCATCACACGATGTAAACATCAAACGACATGTTTCCTCTAATAATGTAAACAATACATCTCTGTGTGATGTGAAAATAGAACTCTGACCTACCAATGCAAAATACTAGTACACTGACATGCTGAGGCGCGCGGAATCAACGTGTAGACGTTTTGGTGTTTCTAGTTTAACTTTTGCACCTAAGTACATGTAGTTATTTATCATATATAGTACGACTTACATTTTTGGTGGGAAAAAATGGTGTTGTCTTGGTGTGTGGGGGGGGGGTGTTTAACCTTTTCAAGATTATTGAGTTATTAGCTATAGTAGTTGTATTGGTACCACCCATCTTGTGTTCTTATTTTAAACTGGACCAGAACAAACGGCACTATAAATTAACAATTCTGATTCTTGGCATATTTCAATGTTAAGATGTCATATCTATTTCTAGGGAAACATACAATCGACGAATTAATTATTTACAATGACTTCCATTGCAAATTAGTTACATGTACGTAATGTCACCGATTTTGGGAATATTTTTAGCAAATATCTGAAATATTAATCTTACGAAAATTACGTTTCCGAATGATGATACAACTTTCATGTTCTTTTCATACCTACAATTACTCAAATGAGATAAGATGCATCCAAACTATTTATGGAGGTTTACGTATAACTTGCGACATGAAGAAAAAAAAAATACTTCTATATGATCAAAGTTCTATTGGTACTGTTAGACATGCATAACGTACTCTTATATGTATAATATTGGTCTTTTAAAACTGCTTTACAAAAAAGGAAACATTTGTTTCTATGTTGGCGACATCGTAATAAAGTTTGGCTTATCATATTTAAAAAGTTTCTTGTTCATGAATGCAACTTTCAATGAAAAATAATTCCCAATTGAGTATTTAAATATAAATACGAATTTCATATACAACGCAACCTATTTATCAAGCATACTTTTCTTTC
>CAJDSM010032966.1:0-11797 GCA_903981925.1 Ostrea lurida
CTGTAACTCTCATTATTATCATAAAGGTGGTGTATTCTTATTAGAATTATTAAATTTTCAGAAGTAAATTGTTTAACTCCTCATTGACCCCCCCCCCCTTTAATCTTTAATTGTGCAAATAAAATATTAGTTTGATCCAATGACGTGATATTCCTTCCTTCATCTTAATGAGAAAATATTTCCTGCTCTGCTTAAATTTTTTTTGTGGGTGACGAGCACAATATTTAATTTTTGTGAAACATTCTCAACAACAAATGCCTTAATAAGCTTTATTTCTATATTTTATCGACCTTTAATGGTTGTTAACAAGATCTACTGTTTTTTTTATAAGCTGTATTCTGTGTGAAATAAAAAAGAAGAAAAAAAATCCATAGATTATCAAAATGTTTGGTTTTATAAAAAAAAAATCTTGTACAAATATTTTAAATTACAATAATATGAAATAAAAAAATTGGGTATTTCGGTAGGTTAGGGGGGTATTTCTGTGTTTTCTGAGGTATTTCGGTAAATCAAGGGTATTTTGGTAATTCTATGTACCGCTCGATTTTGTATATGTTTTTTTGGATTATGATTACATTTAACACGATGTTACCTTCGCCTATTTGTATCCATTCGTTCTTCTATTATACATATTAAATCAAGATAATTTTCTTCAATATACAAACCTAGAGGTCCTGCCACACGAAGTACTGCCAGTGGATTGAAGGGTCTGATCACTGTGGCTATAGCCTTAATCCACAATGGTATCTGTCTTTGCTGGTTGTCAGGGGGCTTCTCTGGAAATCCCCATGGATCCACAAGCACCAGGTGTTTCACACGGTCTGGGTATTTCAGACTATATGAACTGGAGATAAATGCTCCTAAACTGTGCCCTAATAAAATCATTTCCTCTATCTTCATCTCCTTCCGCCATTCTTCAATGGATTCTACAAACTCCTGTTCAGCTAAGTCTGGTTTTGAGTTAAAGTTAGGTCTTGAGCTTCGTCCAAATCCCAACACATCAAAAGCATACAATGGTCTGTTTTCACTGAGAGGGCCCAAGTTTTGCCCCCACAACCCAATCCCCCCACCCATTCCATGTACTAACACTAGTGGGACCTTTTTGTTAATGGCCTCATTGTCTTTGTGGTCTATCAACAGTGTCCACAATCTATTTAAAGTTTTTGGTAATGTCACATATCTTGTATCATGTACTGTTTTCCTTAAAAATGCTGCAAAAATAAATTTCAAAAAAATTAAATTTAATAGGATTGTGTGTAATTGCTTCCTTATGCACGTGTAAGGAGGTAATCAAACATATAAAATGATGAATTAAATACGTACATTTTCATCAATAATGCCATAGTGGTAGTATCTAGTATTTTCTTTTGCTATTTAAACAATAACTTTTAACTAGTTGATTTGTTAGTGATTAAACCAACAAATAATACGTCCTTTAAATGCTGCAAGATGTGCAGCAAGAAAAAAGACTTCATACAGTAGCATGCCTGTTTAGGTCTAACACAAGCATGCATTGTCTTAGGTCTAACACAAGCATGCATGATTTAGGTCTAACAGCAAGCATGCATGTTTAGGTCTAACAAAAGCATGCATGTTTAGGTCTCAGGGTTTCTCATTAACGCAAGAATCTGCGCAATATAACGCAGCAAATGATCTGGGACGCCGATATTGTTTAAAACAGTGCGTCCGCGGACTCGTCTGAGGACGCATCCCGAAACGTCGAGGAAATCACGAAGCAAATTGATGGTCAGGATCACATCTGCCTTATACAGAAACCAAAACTTCCGGTCAAGAAACGAAAGACGGAAACTAATTTTCATTACCGAGAAACTCTTTTTAAGTAAAGCGTGAAACGAAAGTGAAGCTATGGAATCTTTGCAATTACCCAGGAAACTTTTAGTACGCTGGACATGTTTATGAGTATTGATATATGTTACTAGCGTGCTAGACAACGGCAAATCAACATTCGTGTCAAACGCCAATCTAGTTCTTGTTTACAATGAACATAATTAATAGTTTAGCTATAACACATTTCCGGCAGCCATCGATCGTGCTATGTATTTTTTTTAATTCATTTGTTGCAATAAAAAATATGTTTGCTTCAAAAATTGTTGTTTTGATGTGAGGTTAATAAGACAATTGGGACTCGGCTTATTGTTCTGGGACTCATCAAATTTAGCTGGGACGCAACCTTTCCAAAAATCTGAGTCCCCGGGACTTCAAGTTTTAAAAATCCTAGTGAGAACCCTGGGTCTAACACAGAGTCAAAACTTCATTCTCCCAAAAAACTTATCTACTTATCTGAAAGTACATATGGTACAATGAATTCCTTTTTTTGAAGTCAATAAGCTATTGCATCCATTACTATGAATATTAAACTACCTTGCAGAATCCTTCTTTCAGCCTGTGCAAGCTTAGCCATTGAGGTGGGTCTCCAGGAAAACCAACATGAAGGATGGATCCAACTCGAACTAAAATTTAAAGCAACATTACTTGGCAAGTTGCAAACCAAACAAGAATATCTTACACTACAGTAAAACTGATGGACACTTCCCAAACTGCATCTAACCAATGAAATACTTCATCTGAAGAATGACAGGGTTACACAATGATCAGCAACTGTTACAGTTGAAATGAATGATCAATAACTCACTGCATATATGTTACAGTTGAAATGAAGAGTTTTTGATATACTATAAAGTAAATGTTTAAAAGTAACATTTACATAATGACCTTGAGTCACCTTGTGCCTGTCACTCATTTGCCTAGTATTCCATCATAGTATGACATATGATAAGTTTTCCTACCGGTAATACGAAATATATCTTCTGAATCACCTTGACCTTTCAAAAATGACCTTAAGAGACCTTAGACCAAAAGTTCAATAACTGTTGAAATATTGTTGAGATGAATGTTTATTTTCATACACAAGGTATATATTCTCAGCAACCTTGACCTTTACAAAATGACCTCGAGTCACTGATGACTGAAAGCCATTTGCCTCTTACTTACTAACTAAACTGTTGAAATAGGAAACTTTTTCATATATGTTCTGAGTGACCTTGAACTTTCCATAATGACCTTGAAAGACCTTGATTCATAAGCCCTTGTCTCAAAGAACGTTTGTGATAAACTGTATCAATTTCTGATGAAAGGTTTAGGAGATACATGTATCAGCTCAGATGGACGGACATGACGGTGACTATATAATTATATTCTCCTGAAATTTTCCAGGGAGCATAACAGCAAGCCAACTAGAGAATGGTCATATACATTATTAAGGAGCATATATAATCTTTCAGTCTTTTCATATTGTAATATATCATGATAGATTATTATGCTTAAATACTGTTATATGGAGCACCAAATTAACATTAACTCAAATAATTGAAGATATCTTTAATTCATTTCATGTGCACAATAATTCAATTCAAGATTTTTAAAAATAATTAATGATATCTTTAATTCTGAATAATTACGCACATCAATTCAATTGATGATATCTTTAATTCTGTTGCTGAATTGAAGAGTGCTATAATTGAATTATAGCTCTCATTAATTGAATTATAATGATATAATGTGCACAATAATTTAATCATTGCTCTCTTCAATTGAATTAATGATATCATTAATTCAATTAATGCGCGCAATAATTCAATTATTGCTCTCATTAATTGTGATTTAATGATATCATTAATTCAATTAATGAGAGCAATAATTCTTTTAAAGAGAGCAACAATACAATTAGAGATATATTTTAATTCAACATATCCAGAATTGAATTAGTGCTCTCTTTAAATGAATTAATGCGCGCATTAATTCCTTATATAAAAGTGTTGTAAATAATTAAAGATATCTTTAATTATTTACAACACTTTTATATAAGGAATTAATGCGCGCATTAATTCATTTAAAGAGAGCACTAATTCAATTCTGGATATGTTGAATTTAAATATATCTCTAATTGTATTGTTGCCCTCTTTAAAAGAATTATTGCTCTCATTAATTGAATTAGTGCACGCATTAATTAAATTATCACTCTATTTAATTGAATTAGTGTGCGATAATTCATTTAACGCACACACTAATGCAATTAAAGAGAGCAATAATGGAATTAATGATATCTTTAAATAATTAAAGATATCTTCAATTATTTGTCTAGATAATGAGTTTATGTTAATTTGACACTCCATACAATTAGCTTTGTGTGTGTGTGTGTTAGCCTGTATGTAGCTACTAATTTGATTATTTGTAAGTGTGAACTACCACTGTTTCTTTTAATTGTGTAACAAATTGCCTTTTTGTCTTCTTCAAACTTCTCACATTCAGAAAGATAATTACTATTTTAGCCACACATGTGAAACTTAATGAACTGCCATTATATCTATCTTGTTTTGGCCATGTGTGGTGAAGTGTTATACAAATCTTATTTTTCCCATTATACCAGTGATTTAGCCAGCACTCGCCTTTTTCGTCATTGACGATTGAAATTAGAAATTGACGAGTGAAGTGCAACATCGATTCGTCACCAAAATTTTCAAATTCGTAAAAAAAAAAATTGTAGTGAAAAACAAATTTTAATAAGATTAATTTCTAATCCAACAATCAATAACGTCAATGGTGCTTTTATTACCTTAAAAAGACTCATCCTTTTGTTTTGAAATTTATATTTTCTATTTATAGTCAGTCTATATGTAAACAAAAACGTGGGACAAGCCCTTTTTACATATAACAAAGAATTGAGAACTTGCTATATCTTGCTTGTAACTCAACAACTGGCATTCAAATGTTTGTTGACCATTATAGTTACCCGCACCTCAGATCTCCAGATTTTTTCCACATTTGAAATATGGAAAAAATGCGGACGGGAGTATTGGGACTCTTTTTCCGGAAAAAAAAATTCAAATGAAGAAATGTGGAAATGGTAAATAACAGAAAATTACACATTTTTTTCCCGCATTTCTATCCGTATTTCCATATAATACAAATTATGGAAATCTGGAATCTTTGCTGCATCTTTTCCATATTTTGTATCTGAAAATACGGAGGTATCTTGTGTGGTGGATAAAATAAGGAAATACGGAAATCTGTAACAGAATTGCAAAATTACGGAAAAAAGAAAACTGTTGAATCTTGAGTTGCAACAAATTTCATTTCATTTTTTAAAATTCTTCTTGGAGCTAGATATAATCCATCCAAAGTAGTAATGAACTCCGACAGTAAAAACTCGGTTGACAGTTCATGAAGAAATAATTCTAACATGGAAATTTGCTGAAGTATGACATGGGTCAGCCGTGAACTACTGAGGTTTAAAACTTTCATTTGTCCAATATTAATTGGTCACAACAATCAATCACAGTTTTATCTGCAATTAGAAGCTCCACAATAAGTTCCATCCATTTTCCATGAAATTGACAAAGCGTCTGTACTCACTAAGTTGAAACACATATGTCAGTCTCATCAGATTCACTTGGAAAGCAACGAATGATTTCAAGTTCAAAATAAAGTGCTATTCTTCGTTTAAAACAACCTCATTTTGGATTTATCTGACAATCATAAAGAAAAGCACTCTGAAAAAGAAAATCAAACGATTCAAAACCGGACCTTTTTGAGTAGAATAAAATTTACCCATCTATAAAATACACCGAAATTAAATTGCTTACTCATATCTGGATCCCCTTAAGATCAGCAGCATATACACTGTTATTAATTTACGACATCGGTGCAGGATTTACTGTTCTGGCAGTGGGCTGGCTATGTGAAATTCCCGCGCTATGACTAAACACGTGTGTAACATGAAGTGCATAACGAGCCCGATGCTTTTAGAATTACGAACCCGATTTCTGCGTTTCATGTTTCATATTATTATTTTAATGGTATTTGGCAAATATTTTTCTAAGTCCAAACCTCCGTATTTTTTCCAGATGAAATTTTTTCTAAGTTCTATATTCCTATTGCATTTCTGGTTGAAAATAGACTAAGTCCAACTTTCCGTAATATTTCCTTATTTTGTCCAGATTATTTCCAGACTTTTTCTTCATTTTCTTATTTTCATAGTTTCACTCATTTATTTCCATATTTTTTCGACAGTTTGAATGTGGAAAAAATACGGAAATATACTGAAATCTGGAGATCTGAGGTGCGGGTAATAAGTTATAAGCACTGCATTGTATTGTTATTCTTTATATTGAAGACTAGCTACACTTACGAAAATTGTGATTCTTAATATTTGACTACGTTCCAATTACTGATGTACCTACATTTAGTAAATGTCATTTACACCTACAAACTGTAAGGTGCCATGACTTGAGGTCAATATGTTGGGACACCCTGACACGCTATTTATATCACAATGACCCAGTCACCCCTCCCATTTCACATAATATCCTTAGATCTGCATTGCATAAATAAAATAAACGTTGAAGTCTAAAAACAACAGCTGTTCAAAGGCTGGTGTAATATTGGTGACAATTAAACTGTGTTACATCGTATGACAAGTTCTCTTGCCAATGTTGTCAATTTGGGTCACTGTGCCCTCATAATCACTGTTTTTGCCCGCGCTGTCAAAATGCTTAATCTTCGGTGTTCCGACGAGGGACAGTGATTCAAAACAACTACAATCTAAAGTACTTACAATATGATGCCAAATGCATGATATAATGCCCCTACATATCCTTTAAAATCAGAAATAACATCCATGTAAATAGTAAAGTACTAACTCCTTCCCTCGTATCAGACAAATAAATAAAATACGAGAACATCCGAATGGAAGTGTGGGGAATCCTCTGTGTTAAAAATAATTTTCATAACGTACACAAATACTGAAAATAGATCGACCGATGGTCAGTTGCAGATAGATATTGAATATTTTTGTTAGCGGATATGGTCTCCATGGAATCAGATATGAAACTTGCACAACGAATAGACTATCTATCAATGCAATTTGTACTTACCTCTGTGATTCTGCTATTTCCCTGCTCGGTTCCACCGCCATGTCTAAACTAGCCTTTTGTTCCGATTTAACGCCATGCGTCATTTGACTCAGGGGCCTCCTAAAGGGATATTTCATATATATTTCGGAAAGACTCACATCCAGGGCACTCTTTTTTTCAAAACTAGCACCTTGAAGTTATAAAACGCAACTCCGCTTAGCGAGAAAATACGACAGTTGTAAAAGCAAACACAATTCTTCAAAGAAAGCATGCTAGATAATATCATATCCCTAAAGTACCTATCTATTCTTAGCACTGCTGTTACGTAAGCCATCATGTTCCATAACGTGAACTCGGATTTTCGGGTATTTCCGGCAAGAATAAGGATCGTGATCAAACTCCCCGTCCCTCATCTAGGAATAGTTTGGTTTGCGTGTAAACAAACTCTGGCGGAAGTTTGGATCGTGATAGACTAGCTGCAGAACTGTAGCTCTCTGAAAAAAATATGTAGCTCTGAAAAAATATTGGGACAGATCCCAATATTTTTTCAGAGAGCTACAGTTCTGCAGCTAGTGATCGACAGGCTGCTCTCTACGAGATTGAACGCTGGGATGTATTTCGAAGTATTAGACATCACAGAACAAAATGTCAATACAAGAAAAGAACATAGTCATGTCTAGTCAGTATATTAATTTAGACTGCAATATTATAATTATGCATGCTCTGAATAATTGACCATAAATTTGATGGCTAACTCTCTGTTCATCATGTGTCATGCAACTGTTATTTTCTCCTTTGCTATATCCTTTGTTTGTGTGATTTTGGACACTATGTATCATGATGCTCGGGCATCTGTGGACCCAAATTGGAACCTTGAATAAATTCTATTCAGTATATTCTAGTTTCTTCCAAACCTGCTTCAATGCATGAATATTTTATTAGATACATGTATGTACAATATCGCACTATCCTGGCATATTATGACTTTCTGATCGAGCATGTTCTAGTGGCGTATGACCAGTTTTTAAATCGAAACAGGCTACTAACAAATAAGTTGATGTTACAAGGGGTTAGTCCACAGGGGCTAAATGGGCTATGTTTAAAGAATGTTTATACTCGGTATCCCAAAGATAAAAAAAAAATGCTTTGCTTCTTCACATATTTTGCCGATGGAAACAGATACTAGGAATATATCTTTCCCCGGTCGATTTAGACTTGGCTAGAAATTTAGGGAAGAGGTTGTTGGGATTCCGCAGCCCCTGTTAACAGCTCTAGCTGCCTTTTAAAAATTTTAATATTAGCATTTCAGTTGCAAATTATATCAATCTATATTAGAAATATGCATTTCAGTTGCAAATTCTATTGGTCGGCGAATATAACCTACCATTGGGCGAGATTGATGCTGTCTGACTTTCATGCCACTTGATACGCCTTTCTTGACATACGCATACGAAAAACCTTTTATCAATCATATTTAAAAAACAATTTTTTATGCTCTATTATTCTGATGTCGCTAATTATAATTATGTGATATCGCAAATACTTAGTTTTACAGACATCAGAATATCGGATCGAATGACATAAGAATATATATGGTCGTAGGACCTATGCACAGATGTTGTTCGTCCTTCGGTGTCTTCGAAGAACACGAGTTCAACTTTACGTTGATGAGTGTAGGCAGTGGGTTCGAAGATGACAGGTGTCGCATAATATACGTTGCGGGCGGTTAAGCGTTCCGGCCGGAACGCTAGATACCTATAATATTCGTTCCGGCCTATCATAGACGTTCCGGCCCGCGTAAAATTGGTTCCGTCATAATGTTGGTTCCGCCCTATAATTTTTTAAGATTTTGAAATATGAAATGTTTACGAAGATGTCTACTTCTTTAGTTACTTTTATCGGGTTAAACAACAATTAATTACTAATGTGATTATAGTCAAATTTAAACATTTATGTCTGTTTACTTATCTGTCAGAACGACAGGATCATACAACTCGAATGTTTTTGGCTCGGAAAATGTATTTTATGTACATATCTTTAGTAGTAAAGTTATTCTCTAAAAAGATATCCATCGAATTTTACCTATACATATAAATTATGTATATTTGATGAAGGGGCAATTTTTTTTCATTTCAAGTAATCAATTCACATTCGTTGATCTAATTTGAAATACATGCATGGGTTTTGAATGCTACGTGCCTGAAATCTTTCTTCCTCTCCTTGGTGGTTCGTATAGTTTATAAATCAAACTGCTAAATAATCCCGTAAGCAAACTGTGATTATTAACAATTATTACAAAAGTCTCCAAAAAGGTGTTAAGCTTTGAATACCTTTATAGGTATACCGCATGGATGCAGTCACAGATGCCAGGAAATTGCTATCAAAACACTTGGGAATTGTGTATTATACCTATACCCCATAGGATTCAACCCCTTCTAATTGTTATAAGAACAGTAGGTGTTAGACCCAGATTTGATACTGACACCCCAAATACACTGTAAAATTAACAACAACAACAAAAAAAAAAAAGAGGAATTCTATGAAACATTTTATCAAGAAATTTGATGAAATTATAATTTCATTTAAAGAAATTTCAATATAATACGCTTTTCACACAGACTTCGTGTAAAATTCTACTGGTGAAATAAATCACGCAGTTATCATTTATTTCTTTTGTTTATCACAATTATTTCAAAAGTTATCAAACTTTTACATTCCCAGTTTATGGTCTTCAGGCCAGGCCGGAACCATTGTTACAGAGAAAACCGGAACGTTTAGGATATCATAAAGGTTCCGGCCGGAACGTTAAAAACCCGGAACCTTTATTATGCGACACCGGGCCCTGAAGACTCTCCTATATGTAGGGCACATACGGGTGGGCAGTGCAGTGACAGTGGAGGCCGCTCGGACCTTGCGTGCTGCATGTTTTCTCAGGACCTAGATGAGGTGCGTCGTGGTTCAGATAAACGACCTCCGGCAGTGAGCTTGCTTCCCTAGCATGGACGGTCCAGTGCAAGGGTCTCCCATGTGTTGACATCAATGCCAGGGCCTTTGAGGCATGCTTGTGGCTATCTTTGAACCGTTTCTTCTGTTCCACAACTGTTCACTTGCCCTGGCACAACTCGATGTAAAATATTTTCGGGTAGCCGACTGTCAGACACTCGGACCACATGCCCAGCCCATCTGGTTTGCGCTTACTGTAGTAGGTTGAAGACACTAGGCATTCCGGTACATTCAAGGACCTCCGTGTTAGGAATTTTATCCTGCCATTTGATGTGGAGGAGTTTGCGAAGAAAAGCTGAGATGGAAGTGGTTGAGCTGTCTGGCGTGTCTGCTATAAACCGTCCATGTCTCGCTTGCATCATAGAGGAGGGTGGTGATTACCATTGCATGGTTCACTGGTAAGCCTGAACCCCTCTTTGTTCCCATACGTTCTCGCACAATTCCCCAATTAAAGGCAGAGCTGGTCTTGGCAATCCTGTTATTGACCTCGGCGTCGATATTCAGGGTGCTGCCCAGATAAGTGAAATTGTCCACTGCAGGGCCTGCAAGTTTTGCCCTTTGACTGTGATGCGAAGCTCCTGGTAAGGCTTGCCTGGGGCAGGCTGGTACATCACCTCAGTCTTTTTGATGTTGACGGTGCCGTATTAATTGGAATCCCATCCTCACAGTCTTGAAAGGCGTCGTTCAGCATTGTTGAGAACATGTTGATTTGGGTAGGAGCAAGCACACAGCCTTGTTTCACGCCGTTTATCACTGGGAATGCCTCTGACTCATCTCCGTCATCCAGTACCTTTACCATCATGGCATGCCATCGTGAAACTGGCGGACAAGCGTGACAAACTTGCTGGGGCAGCCAAACATCTTCATGATCTTCCACAAGCCGTTCCTGCCGACTGTCAAAGGCTCTTTGTCAGATAACAAAGGCCATGTAGAGGTCGCAGTGCTGCTCCTGACATTTTCCCTGGAATTGACGTGCAGCAAATACCATGTGACCAGTGGTCCCACATTTAGCGCGGAAGCCGCACTGGCTTTATGGGCAGTGTCCTTGTCAAGGTGTTGAAGTAGACGGTTGAGCAGCACACAAGCCAGAATCTTTCCAGCAATGGACAGTAGGGAGATGCCTCGGTGGTTATCACAAGATTGGTGGTTGCCTTTCCTTTTATAGATATGGACTATACTAGCATCCTTTAACTGTTGTAGGACTTTTTTTCCTCGTGCCTCGTGGCCTGGAAAAGCTTTATTCTGCCTCAATAAAAGTCGATTTTGCTGGGAAACAGTTTATTTAGCAGATAGCTAACCGTGGTACATGTGATCAGTGTGGTACATTTGCGGCAAAAAGACTGTGGATTACAAGAGTTTAAATCATGAATCGATCTATGTCAAAGTAATGGGCAATACAAAACACATAAAAATCAGGTGTGTACGCCAACCTTTCGTACATTGACAACTTCGCAACTAAAAATAGTAATACACAAGTCATAACACTCTTGTTTGATATCTAATTTGGATATCACAAAGCTTTTCTCAATATTGAGTCACTCCTCCAACGAATAGAAATCGTCAGGTCTGATGTAAGAAGTCATTTATCGTTCCTTCCTGACACGTATTCGACTTGCGCACTAAGTTGTCTTATATGGGAAACGCTTTAGTCGCACGTCCAAGCGGCACTGGTTGCGATGGGTTTCAACATCTTCAGAACACTACATCACAACACTGACGTTCTGTTGATTTGGTGCCCTTCTTACGAGCTTGCAAGGTATGGAGATATTCCTTTTTCTACCTGTCCCAACACATCTTGGCGAGGTGTTGTACTCTCTTCCACTGTACTTTCAGTAAATCCTTTGCATCCGTGTCACATACCT
>CAJDSM010032970.1:5941-19830 GCA_903981925.1 Ostrea lurida
CGCCCATAGACGCTCAAAAATATGAAATCAAGCCTTGGAGAGATATATAGCGAGTGTTCTGCTGAACTGTGCTTGTAATTGTCAACCGGAGGTTAAATGAAATTTTGTTAGACGTTACACGTATCAACGAAATGTTCCAGGAGTCTGCAAGTGGTTTTTGAAAATATGTTAGTAACTCCCTCCAACATGAAACGGTGAACTAAATTTCTCTAGGTTTCAGAGACCTTATGAAATGGATTGCAGTTACCCCCAACCCCAATAAAAAAAAATATTGCCGTCAACTATAATGTCAATAATTTGCCCTTATTAGGAAAAGGATTATTTTATATTTAATGCATTTTTAAACGTCAATTGCTTGTGTTTTTCAACTCTATAATAAAAAAGATATAGGGGGATGGCAGCATGAATTCAATCTGTTTAAATGGTGTAATCATTTTTGCTTGTGGAGGAAATGCGAAAAAAAACGTGAAAGTGTATTTACTATGAGAGCAAAAAAATTAACTAGCCATTGACTAAAGAGAACACCGCAGTGAAAAGGAGAAAAATGTCAATAGCAGGTGGCGTTGTAGTCACGATATCTTTTTGATAGGGTATTTTCAACGGAAATACTAAGAGGTCGTCGAAAATTAAACGATTACAGAAGACGACAGCCTGAATCCATTAATGTCCAGCATTCTCCATATGGTCTTAATGTCAAAATATTATTCCCCTCCCGATGAAATGTCCATTTCTCTCGAAAATATTTTACCGTCGCCCATGATAAGTTTTACTGTCGTAATATTTAGCTATCATTAAGATATGACAGTTTTGTGAACAATCATTGATCATTGGAATGACAAATTTGGTTTTTGAGACATTCATATTTATCACCACACAGCAACAACACACAAGTACATACCAGTCCAGCACGTTTATTAAACCGGAACACACAATGGATGAGAAAATAACATAAGCGAACCAAGAGGTCACTAAAGTGAATCCGGAATACATATAATTTAGTATACTGTGTCACCATGAATTCTCTTTTCTAAAATGCCTAAAAACAATAATTTTCCAGTTCAAAAGTGGGAACTGTATAGTTGTCCGGAAAATACAATAAAAAATGGGAAAATGAGCACAACCAATAGGTAACATGTACGAGTTATATACAAAAGGATTATTATGCCTCCTGTTACCGCTAATCGCCACATATCAAGTCTTTGATAATTACAATTATAAGTCATGTAACAAAATTATAGGCACATAAGGGGATTATTATTGCCCCTGTCACCAAAAATCACACCTTTCACAGTCGTATTCCACTTGCGACAGTATCACGCACAAAAGTATTAATCGGAACACGAAGGCACTCTTTTAATCACAAACATTTTGGTCCGGATAACCACACCGGTACGCCGGTCTGCCCGTAGTGGGTCTACACGGACATGCCTCACTGCGAGTTACGGGTAAAGCAGGATCTTTGTTTATGCGTGTAAACCTCGGTAGGTACTGGTCCCTGTTGGGTTATATGTCCTCTGCAGGAATAGGAGGTTGTTCTGGAACAGGTGGTTACGAAAAAGAATGGTAGGTATAGGTGGTAACGGTGGTGGAGATGGATACGCGGGATCTTCGAGTTTCGGTCGCACGCTTGGCAATTCACCACGTGGATCTGGTCATAGTCTCGAGCTAGAACTAACACAATCACAAATGAACACAATCATATTAAGGTTGATTTTTTTGCTGATTTACCAAGAAGCCAATCCCACTGTCTTTTCACACGATATGCTGTACGTTCGAAGTGTAGATCCGAAAAATTGCGAATATGGTTCGCCATTCACCATTCACAAGATACACTAAATATCTGTCCCTGGCTTTTAGTTTTGTTCGGTCACAAGGAACTACACCAAAGTCACCAACTTTGCTCCGACATCCTGGGGCACGGCCCTCTCAGGTTGTTAAGATGGTCTCAATGGTGTGGGTGATTGTCAAGGTTGATATCATGTTGTGCGAGATGAGGTTGGAAATCGTCCACAGGGATTGTTCATGGGAGAATTGGTCACGATTGAGTCCACATCTCCTTTGCACGATAGCCCTCTACTCCTGATCCGTTGTATTTAGTCGAGACGTAAATAAGCCAAAATATAGATGGAGTAACTGTGCGACAAAGTGGATCATTGGCAGACAATTTCTATTCTCTAGTTCTGTAAATTGCGCGCTCTGCAACCAGTAGTCCAGTCCAATTCTGATGATTAAACCTTAACAAATTGCAACAGAAATGTGTTTAACCATAGTATTGTTAAAACAATAAAGGTATAGCATTTATTATCAAAGTCTAAATAATCAACACATATTCGTTAGGAAATTTTGCGTTCCTCAAAAAATGTGCGATTTTCCCAAATTATCAATTTTTGCCACATTTATGCTATTTATACTCGATACTGACCTTTAAGCGTCCTTGAGAGCATGAATATTTAAACGCATCGTATCCATAGCCTATAATGAACCTCATTTTGACCTTGAACTTTAACCGCTCGTCAGATCGAAACCAGGAATCGGAAAAGAAGTAACCTTGGGTAGGATGGCCAGTTCCATTTTACCACTATTCCACTCCCCACCTTGCGCTTTTCACCAGTGGTCTGGTACCTAATGAAAGATGGTGATTTCCGATTAAGTTCACCACCTTTCTTAACCTCAATTTGATCCGTCAATGTTCACGTTGATCCAGACTTTGCTACAGTTATATATTCCAATACTGACGAAGCAATCGTATGATCATTATTCTGGGGCCTAATGCATTGCTGGCCAAGACCGTCCTAAAAGTGCTTTTCAGTCTGCTTATCCATATACCGAGTGATTTTGACTTTTAGACATTAAATACAATACAAGACTACTTTGACAAATGATTGCCATTTTGGCTCAAATTTTCGTTGTGCCTTATCAACCCGATTTAGTGCATACACTGGTTGGTTTGTAAAAAATCACTGAATCCCAATATAATTCCATAACTTACGGTTGTTTAGATGACCTTTTTGTCGGGAGCAAATCAGGGTGATGCAACGGTGTAGCTTTCACGTTTGTTAAGCTTTCATCAAGTTTGTGCACAACTGGTGGTCCCATTAGCGGATGCCAAGACTGTCAAGCGACTACATGTTTAACTTTTTTAGGAATTGAATTTAACACCTGGAGTAATGCAGATTTGCGCCTGCCTCAAAAAATTAATAGAACTCCGTA
This sequence comes from Ostrea lurida, assembly GCA_903981925.1. Taxonomy (NCBI): domain Eukaryota; kingdom Metazoa; phylum Mollusca; class Bivalvia; order Ostreida; family Ostreidae; genus Ostrea; species Ostrea lurida. The sequence goes on from CAJDSM010032970.1 coordinate 9,152, forward strand.
GGCAACTACGGTACAATAAATTGTGCATGTTTAAAAAACTGACTATGGCAAAGAGCAGCAATCAATATGATAATTCCACTTTAATTTTGTTTTTGGTTGAGTCGTTTCGTCAGGCACAGCTCCTTTATTAAAGGCTTATCGATGCTAGGGATGTGAATTCAAAAAAGCTAGATACAAATCAGGTGACACCTGAATATAATATTAAGATTTAGAAATTTGCTTGGATTTTTTTAAAATAGTTATAACGGAATGGACTTTATTCCCAGAATATTTGGTTGCAAACAGACACACTACCGTTTTTTACGGGTGTTTCAGGTGCGGCCTTATGGCGCCTTTTTAGTAATTTCTTTAAGAACAAGTGGGCTTATGGTAGATGCCCCATCACATTGGGCGACACTGGCCGTGCTAAGTGACATTACATTTTTATAGCTCTTTCCAGTAAGGTAGTATTTGTTCATGTTTGATAATCAGGCTGTAGTAACAGCTAGTAAATAAGAGAATCGCCAGAAGGCATGGATTGGTAAGAAAACTGGTACTCCTAATGTTTCGTTGTTAACGATAAACTTTAGAGCTTCAGTGCATCAGCACTAAATATAAAGGCGATTGTTACATTGTTGATCAAACGTAATCATAATCCAAAAAACATATACAAAATCGGTGTTAGGCAACACGCACCTCCGACAAAAGCGAAGGTAGGATCAGGTGCCATGGAGGGAAGTAAGCCATCCTCTGGCTGACCGGTTCACACCCGCCGTGAGCCCTTTAGTCGAAATAAAGTAAACGGCCATTACCGGTAGTCAAATCTAGTAGGAAACATGACCAGTCTAACAAAGGGTATGAACACATCAGATTCAACATATGACTTAGTTGATAATTTGTAATCGCAAACAAAGGTCATTATAGCGACCGTTAGAATTTGCGAAATGATGGACTCTCTAAACGCGATTCGTATAACCCCTGCCAGCATCAACTTTTTTAGTAGTAGTGGCCCGCTTTAAAAAGTGCCGCATACGCATAGCATGCTAAATCTAATGCGATAGCAGGTTCTCTTTCTCGTTGTCAATGGAATCGCTTCTGGACCTTGGTACCACACGCAGATTCAGCAACCATCTCGACTTCCCTTCCCCTAAATATGAGATTTGAATTTTGGAGATCAATAGACTCTTTGCACGCTTCAATGGCCTGAGAAACTTGGCATGTGCTGACAGGGAATCACATCAAAAGAAATGTTAAGGTCATTAAAATTAAGCTTCAGTGATTTTTGATATAATAATTATGGTTCGTGAGAATGATATGGTAAGTGGATGCCGTTTCATTCTGCTTTTATCTGCAAGTGTTTGATTACCGATTGACCGAAAGCCACCGGGGTGATGCACCTAGGAGCTTACAAATATGACACCCCGCACATTTGAGAAATTTTAGTTGGTGGTCATGAGGAAAAACAATTCTTGTGTAAAAGAGCTTAAATTTTCAAACATTTTCTAAAACGGAATTTTTTGAAATGTGGCCATTACTGACTTTATTGATAACAAAAATGTTGAAAAGAGATGATGGATGTACAGTAGGAGCAGTCGTGCCATAGAGATGCTTCCAAATGGATATGCGCCAACATCAGGTGGCGTTGATTGATTAAGCATTAGTAAACCGTAGATTTTGAGGTCCAGAACCAGGGAGGTGCAATGAAGACATTGTGTGGGTAATCGCAGAAGAATGACAGCTTCTCTGGGCGTCCTAAAATGGTTGCTTTTGGCAAAAGCGCAAATCGGTTGATCTCTGCTTGAAATCCTTGAGATTAGGGAGTATTAGAATGATCATGAGTTGTACTTTTCAGCTCAGACATTTAAGAAAAGACTACATTCATCAAATTACATGTCTGCTTAACATTGAATATGTTTATGTTGGACTGTAAGACGTCACAAAACTTGCTTTGATTTTAGCAGACACCATGAAACATTTGGCAATTACGATTTTCTGAACTGCTTCGCCTTCGAACAAATGAATCCACGTTTTTTGTGTGGATTTTTATCATTAAATTTTCCGTCAAGCGTGTGTGGTATACTAGAAAAATGGACGATATCAGGAATGTTGCATTAGCCCGGAGCAAAATCGCTTATGGTGGAGGGTCTAATCATTTTTTAATGACGGTATTTTTTTCGATAACTTTACGGCGGAAAACTTCGAACCCAATGTGGCTTGGTGGGCATGCAAATTTAACCGCATGAAGCCCCATCTTTTAACGTCCGAGTAAAAATATTGCACCCCATGATCTTCAAGGTGTCGGCAGAAATGAACAAAAATTGCCAAAAAGCACTATTTTTAGGACCACCATGAGCAGCCATTTTTCTGCGTTTGCCACTAGGACGTTTTTGTTCCACCCTCCTTGTGTTCTGCAACACCTTCCCCATAACCTTTCAATAACGGTTTCACAACGCTAAGCCCTCATGCCAGCTGACATTGGAGCATATCCATTTGAAGCAAGCTTTATGGTTTACTCCACCGCTCTGCTGTAATTCATATGCTCGTCTCTGTAAACATTTTTGTCATCAGTCAAAGGTTTTTTTTTTTTTCCAGCAATGGTCAAATTCAAAAATTTCTGTAGAAATATTTTGAAAAATTAAAGTCTTTTGTTACACAAAATTGTTTTCCTTGACCACCATTAAAATGTTTTCTCAAATTCGGGGGGGTGTTCATATTTTAAGCATCCTAGTGTGCAGATGGTTTCGGTCAATCGGTAATCAAACACTTGCAGATAAAAGGAGAATGAACGGCATCCACTTACATATCATCTAACAACAAAACTTTTGTATCAAAAAGATAAATGTGAATTTAATTTAATGACCCTTAACTTTTTTGTGGAGTACATATGACAATCATTGAAAGTTTTAACCATTTCAAGTACAAATTTAGCTTACAGTTCATATGACCGCCACCATTGGAGCATATAGTGCAATTCATTGCTTATCTGTCCACCAAAAATCGCACGCCAGCGTCCATTAGGGCATATATCAGGTTTGTCATACATGCACAAAATCCAAGGTCTCAATGACGTTACCAAGTCATTTATAGTCACAAAGACGTTAGAGGGTGCCAAAAGGAGTTTCCAGAGCCTTGATGCAAGGGCTCCAATTACCTTAAGTATTGTAGTGCGTTTACCTGGAGCTCTAAACCAGGTTTGTGCGTCAAGTTATGAGGCTGGTCATTTTAGGGCTGCGTTTTGCTTAGCTTTTTTCGGATTTTTGCGGGTATGGGAATTAAAGTCGCTCAAGTACAAAGACACAATAAAATTATGTCGTGGTGACATTGACATCATTGTAGGTTCAGGACACAGTCAAGTTAAGATGACTTTTAGACATTCCAAAATAGATCAACTTGGACAGTATATGACCTCATTTGTACTCAAGTCTGTCCAGTAGGTTCTTTGTCCAAATTCCTAGCCGTAAGAAATGACAACATGAATGCGGATAGCCAACTGTTAGTTCACTACAATGGCAATCCCCTAAATGTGTTATCAATTGGCATCAATTCTGGCCAAAACCTTGAAATTCTGCAACATAAATAACGAGCAATTCAGGTCACACTCATTCCGTATCGAATCAGCGACTAAGGCAGCGATGAGGGGATCCTAGATGTAGTAATCAAACAATTGGGGCAGATGGAAGTCAGGGGCTTACACTTCTTACATTATATTGTCATATTTTCACACATTTGACCTTGTATATTTGTATCTGTAGGTGTCATGTCTTTATGTACATTACTAACAAAAACCAAGTTTTGCAGGAAAGCCAACAGTAGTCTGGATAATAGGATTCCGGAGGGAGGCACCTAACTTTCCTAGATTAGAACATCGGGATTGTTTGGTTTGGGGTCTTAGGAATGTGATCAGACTAGTTCGACCTTTTTTGTTCTATAGTAAACTATGGGCCAACCCGGTACTTAGGTGTTTAATAATACACTTGGGATCTAATGATCTAGGGATTCTACCTGGGGTGGAGTTATTTAGTGACTTGCTGTATTGGCATAATGCCAAAGAATGCAAGTAAAGTTGATGCTACGCGCAAGGACATCAATCGTAAGGTCAATAACCTTTTTTTAAAAAACGGAGGTGGGATTAGTCATTAGACATCCAACCATCACATGTTCAGAGAAGAAGCTCTTTAGGTATAACGACACCAATGTTAACGACTTAGGCAATGCAGTGCTTCTCAATGATTGGCAAGGGGTCTTGCAACTTTTTGTTACATGCTGAAAAGGGGATTATTGTATTCCCAAACGAATTGCAGGTAGCTCAGTCTGAATTTAAGACGCAATTAGGTGGGGCCGTACAAAATGGTGAGAGTGATAGTCAATACCCTACAAAGGAGGTGATGATGTACAGCTATAACACCAAACAATGTACGTCTCTTGCTCCTATGAGAGTGGCCAGAATGCAGCATGCATTCTGTGTAGAGGATGTCCTTATTTATGCCAATGGAGGAATTGGTGAAGGAAGTCTGTGGGTTAATTCTATAATTTCATTTATAGGGATATAATTTATGTTTTCTTCACGTTTGTTGAATTTTTACTACAAGTATTTAAAAAAATACCAGTGCTAACTGACGTCATCTATACTATTAAATTAACGGAGTGAAATTTTCTAGCCAACATGCAGCTGAGCTGATTTATACAAATATTGACTGGGGTTGAGGGCAACATTGATTATACTAGTCCCAAGGGAAGAAATATTGCCCGACATGGAGTGGAGGGCAATGTTTTCGGCAATTGTTCACCATGATAAAAGGAAGACGCCTATTGTTTTTGAAGGTCGGAGGTCAAAAGTCAAGGTCGTAGTGTCACTTCGTAGGAAAACATTGTAGGCAGGACACAGACTGAACCGTAAGCTTCAAGATCATACAACTTGGAACAATTGATCACAATGATGGGAGAAAAATGACTGTTGTTTTTCAAGGTCGTAGAGTAACTTAGTAGAAATAGTTGTAGGCGGATACAGACTGAACCGTAAGCTCCAGGATCATACAACTTGATACAATTGATCACCATGCATGAGAGGAAGATGCCTATTGTTTTTCAGGTCAAAGGCCAAGGTCGTAGGTCACTTAGTAGGAAAAGTTGTAGGCGGATACAGACCAAACTGTAAGCTCCAGGACCTTACAAGTTGGTACAATTGATCACCATGATAAAAGGAAGACGCCTATTGTTTTTAAAGGTCGTAGCTCTAAGGTCAAGGTCGTAGTGTCACTTAGTAGGAAAACATTGTAGGTGGGATACAGACGGAACCGCAAGATCCTGGATCTTACAACTTGGTACAGTTAATTAACTCATGATGCAGAGAGATGCCTATTTGTTTCTTCAGCGTCAAAGATCACTATCATGCAGCTATTAGAAAACATTGTAGGCATAACAGAGATCAAACTGTATTTGGGCTAGACCACCTATGCACCTTATGCCAAGTGAAGGATGCATATTGTTTCTCAACTAGCATGTAATGAATTAGCATTTAAAGGACAGTACTATGCTGAAATATGAACCCACTAAACTGCTTACGGTCGTATTATGCCACGTTGGCGTTGCTCTTGTTATAGTTTGCGAATTATTTTGATGAAAGGGGGGGGGGGTGATGTGAATGTAAATATATGGAAATAACACACACACCCCTTGAATGCAGGTTACATTGGCGTACAAGCCCCGTGGGGTCCGGGTTAGAATTAGGTCCTCAGCATCCCTTGCGTTCGTAAGAGACGACTGAATGGACGGTCATTCGCATGAGAAGGAAAAACGAGGTCCCGTGTCACAGCAGTGTGGCACGAAAAGATCCTCCCTGCTCAAAGGCCCTGAGTGCCGAGCATAGACCTAAATTTTGCAGCCCTTCACCGGCATTGGTGACGTCTCCGTATGAGTGAAATATTCTTGGTGGGGCGTAAAACAATGAATAATCAATCAATTAACCCCACATCAGTGGGGGATCCAGAATTTGTCGAAAGGTGGGGGAGGGGGTATTGAAAGAGGGGAACTTAAAAGCTCAAAAGGCCTTTGGAGAAGCCCAGGGAAGCTCCTCAGTTTTAGAGCATTTTATAGTTCAGTAATTTAGCTATAGCTATACAATGCAATAAGGAGAGGGATTTTATAGGCAACGCCTGCTGCCCAATGCTTTTATGTATTATACATAATAGAATATTGTGTAAATCAAGTATGGCCACAAGAAAGAGGTGGTTGGGGGGGGGGGGGGGTAAATCCGCCTTTATACATAATGGATTGAAGTGGTGGTGGGGTTGTGTTTGCAGATTGTGTGTAATTCAAGTTATGCCATTTGACTTTATTGCTCTGTAACACTAATATCAGTGGAGGCTGATACTGTGGAAGAAGGTGCACTGTGATACATGTACCCCTTGAACATAGACTTGAAATGTTGTTACTCATTAATTACAATCCGCGTATACACATTTAATTTTTTTAACTGAAACCTTTGTGAATATGGTGTGCACCCTAGAATAGAACATAATAAGATTTACTTGAAATCGGTATGCATATGCAACAACCTAACCCTCTTCAAAACCAGGCCGAAATCAGGCCCGTACCCAGACTTTTGAGGAGGGAGTTGCGATATTTAAGGCAAATTGATTACTAGTCAATGTACAGAGTGAGATTTAACTTTGTCTTTTGCAGAGGGGGAGTTGGGGTGTTGCGAATGCAACCCCACCCCCGTGTACGGTCCTGACTTGATTATGATACAACGGTCATGGTTACGGTAAATGAAATCCTTATTAATTGCATTGATCTTCAGCAGATTTTCTTCAAATTCAGAGATAATTTCTCTAAATTACTAATTAATAGGCAAAATCTGACTTTGATAGTACATTTTGCTTTTTCTAGGGGGGGGGGTGTGGTGTGCAAACGCACCCCTACCGCCTGGGTATGGGCCTGGAAATTTTGTCATTGCTGCGGTTGACACGCCCTGTCTACTTGTTTTGAATTGACAATAATGCCAAAAGGACTGTGCACAAGTTCAGAAACTTATGTTGCCCTCTCCCATCTTTGTTCAGGAATGGACTATGTGTGAATATGCAGTTGTGTAAGTTTATTCTCATTGACCCAGCTGTGCAGTTACATACATTTATTATCGTATCGTTAATACTCAAGAATGAATCAACAGGGGATGCTTACTCCTCCTAGGCACCCGATCCCACCTCAGGTGTGTCCAGGGGTCCATGATGGCCCAACTCTTGTTTTTGTATTCTATTTAGGACTTACGAAATTGATCACTGTTCGTTATCTTTGCTTTTACATCAAAATCCTGACAGTCAATTGAAGGATCCATCAGCACGTGACACATCGTTACTCGATCCAACTATTCCGTCACATCGGGTCCCAACTATTCCTTATGGGGATTTACCATTGGAAGAAACCAGAGAAACTTGTATTGATTTTATAGCTCTAATAAAATATACGTTCTCAAAATAAGCACGTCGTTGCATGTCGGAATGTCATAAGCATCTTTTGATGCTACAAATAACATCGAAAGATGACCATTTCCCCAAACATTTTGCACTTATTTGTGGCAATGACAAAAACAGTAAACTTTTGGATATAACTTTTGTTGTTTTGAAGCTCTAGGGCTCTTATTAAAACTATTTAAAGATAATACTTTGTTACGTACTTTCATGCAAAACATTGAATGAAATGATCCACCAAAACCATGTTATTGTTTGCTATTTGATGTAACGTAGAATACAGCTATTCTAGGATGAGTTAGATATGACACAACCATTAAAATCAAGCATTTGTAAATCATTATTGTTGGCTAATTTCAGCATAGAATGTATGATAATATGAGGTAACCTTTCAAAAAAGGTGTGCTTGCTTCCTCTCCTTACAAGTTCAGATCTGTGATTTAAACTGAAGTCGAAAAGATTATGAAATTGTACTAGTTTTATTTTTCGGACACTTAACGTTTTTGAAGTCGAGCGGTATTTTTATAAGTCCAATATGACATTGAAATGCGAACAATCAACAGAGATGCCTTATCGGGCCCGATACCATTTTTTTTTTAGGAACCATGCATTGCACCAGAGAAATATTGACTCAGCCTGACAATACGAATACAGATTTATTCGCAGCTGCAAAAAACATGTTCACTAATATCTGAGAACAATTTTATGAAAAAGAGGGGGCATATTGCTTTGCAACTGTCGGTTGGACGGTCTGTAGACTGTGTTCTCCAATCATTTGCGCTCAATATATATTGACCCCTTTGCTTAATAACAATCAAACTTAGTTCAGGAGTTGTCCTTAAGGAGTAGATGATCCTTATTGATTTTCAGGTCACAAGGTCAAGGTCCAACCACTGTTCTTAACCCCATGTGCTGTTCGCTCAATATGCTTGATAACAACCAAACTTGTTACAGGGATTTTCCTTAGATATTTGATTTTCCGTATTAATTTTCAGGTCATAAGATCAAACGTTAAGGTCAAACTGGTGGTATTTGAACACTATGTGTTGTCCGCTCAATATCTTTTGACCCTTTTGCTTGATATCAACCAAACTTGGCATATACGTCCTTAGAAAGTAGATGATCAGTATTTGTTTTCAGGTCACAAGGTCATACCACTGTTCTTAACCGCATGTGTTGTTCGCTCAATATCTTTTAACCCTTTTTGCTTGATAACAACCAACCTTAGTACAGGGATTGTCCTGAGAAAGTAGATGTTTCGTATTGATTTCAGGCCCCAAGATCAAAAGTCAAAGTCAAACCGGTGGTATTAACATCATATGTTGTCCTCTCAATATCTTTTGACCCTTTTGCTTTATATCAACCGAACTTGGCATAGACGTTATCCTTAGAAAGTAAATGATTCTTATTGATTTTCAGGTCACAAGGTCAAGGTCAAACCACTTGTCTTAACCCCAAATGTTGTCCGTTCTATTTCGTTTACTCCATTGCTTTTGACCCTTTTGCTTGATATCAACCAAACTTGGCCTAGGGGTTGACCTTGGAGAGTTAATGATCCCTATTGATTTTCAGGTCACAAGGTCAAAGGTCAAGTTCACAACACTGGTCTTAATCCCATGTGTTGTCTGCTCAACATCTTTTGAGCCATTTGCTTGATAAAAATCAAACTGTGTACAGGTGTTGTCCTTTGAGAGTAAATGATCCCTTTTGATTTTTAGGTCACAATGTCAAAGGTCAAACCGTTGGTTTTAATCCCATGTGTTGTCTAGTCAACATCTTTTGAACCATTTGCTTGAGAACAACCAAACTGGGTACAGGTGTTGTCCTTTGAGAGTAAATGATCCCTATTGATTTTCAGGTCACAAGGTCAAAGGTCAAGTTCAAACCACTCATCTTAATCCCATATGTTGTCTGCTCAATATCTTTTGACCCAATTGCTTGATAACAACCAAATTTGGTACAGTGATTATAGTAGAAAAGATGATCCCTTTTAATTTTCAGGTGACATGGTCAAGGTCATACTCCTAGTCTTACACCCATAATTATGTTATCTGCTCAATATATTTTGACCCCTTTGCTTGATAAAATCCAAACTTGTGCAGAGTGTTTATAATACCTATTGATTTTCAGGTCACATGGCCAAATATTAAAGTCAATCAGTTTGGCCAATGTCAAACTGCTAAAGATTTGTCATATCTGTTATTTTTTGTTCAAACCTTTGGCATTTAATCATGATGAAATGGTGTTTTACCCTTATTTGTTCAATGATTAGTTTTGCTTTGTAAAAAAAACCCAAAACCAACAACACCAGTTTCATAATACCTTGAACAGGAATAGCCATTTTGAATTTTGCACCATGGGGGCAATTATGTTTCTGAAACATTTCTTGTTAAAGATATATTTCATCACAACAAATTTTATATATAAATTATCCACAATTTTTAGCAAAAACATCCATAATTTACTTTATACAGAATTATATATCAATTTCCTCTAAGGCCAAAGACGAGTGTTATTTATACAATAGTCACAAAGTGGGTATCCCGTGTTGAATCGAAATATTTTAGGTGTTTGTATTTCAGTGTTGCAAGTTATTGTAGAAGATACTTGTGATGTCATATTCCAAATTAGAAAATTGATCAGTACTAAGTGCATTTTATACCCCCGCAAACGAAGTTTGGGGGGTATATTGGAGTCAGCATGTCCGTCTGTCCGTCTGTCTGTAGACATGTTTTGTCTGGACATGTTGTAAGAAACCAGAGCACAGAATTTTCTGAAAATATGTATAGTCATTACTCACTAAATGAAGATGTGCACCTGGTATTTTAATGTTGATTGAATAATTTTTCTCCAATTTACAGGCTTTTTTCCACTTATGGACTTAGTTACATGTACATCCCCATGCAACTACTGGTATAAAGTATTTGTTAAAAATTCATTAAGCTATTTGATATAAATATTGTAAATACATTGTTCTTTGACTGCGCTTATGCATTTCTGATATTGAATTAGAATATTTGAAGTATTAGAAATAAGGGGTCTCTTTTGAGAATATTTCAAAAACAAATTAAACATGCATTTTACAATAGTTAAATAACTTTTGTGTACCTTATATGTACCTTATCTTTATTGAATGTACATGTACCTTTATTAATGATTTTTTTCTTTCAATTTTCTGTTTAGAGGGGGGAGGGGATGTCAGAACGAGAAAAATATGATAAACAATGAAATACC
>CAJDSM010032976.1:531-13465 GCA_903981925.1 Ostrea lurida
TCACAATGAATTTCCAAGTGCGCTTCTGTATGCAAGATCGCCGCAATCCATTACATTTAAACGGGCGTTCACCGGTGTAGTTCTAATATGCTTCCAGATCAACTTTCCTTCGAAATTCATTTCCATCGCAAAGGTAAATTTGAAGATAAGCAGTCATGCCACCTAATTTGCGGTTGGTTTTGGTTGAAGAATCTTCATCAGACTCTGTGTCATTGTCTGACAATCTCTTTTCTACGTTTGAAAAGTTAGTTTTATTTTCTACTGTACTAAATTTCTCATTTTGAGGGATGGATGGAGGTATTTCGGAGGTTATAACATTAGAACAAGACATCGTTTGTTCATTATGAACAGTGGGGTTACCTTCTGATGCTTGTCTTCTTGCACATCGTCTTTCTATAGATATTGAGCGTGTGTTGTCTGATTCACTCACAGACAAGGTTCGTCTGTTGTCAGCTACATTGTCATGTAGGGCTGCAGTTTCTTGGTCTTGACTGCCATCGTCGTCATTATTTGAGACCAGCAGTCTCCCACTTTTCTCACAGAGGTATATGTTTGCAGGTTTTGTCTTCGAATTGGATTTCGCATTAATGCATTGTGACGTTTTGGCACTATTGCGCACAGATTCTTTTTTGAGAGACTTTCCTGGCTTTAAAACGAAAGACTTTCCCCGATATATAAATTTGCATTTCTTGAGATTCTTGCTCTCTTCTGCTGCAGTTGATTGACAGACGTCTGTATCAAGTTCACTCGCGGAAATAATCTCATTCTCTGATTTTATACAATCAATCGGAAAGAAATTGTTCTCTGAATTTTCATTTGGGAAAATAAGAATATCAGTTTTCCCGGGAGAAAAATCGGCATGCAGAAGCCTATGGTAATGTAGATATATTTTGTGTCGGAATGTTCGTCCACATTCGGAACATTTAAAAGGATGGTCAGGAAAGTCTTGAATCGCGTGACTGGCATTTGACGTATTTGATGTTTGCTGAGTTAAAGATGCTATACCGAAATTAAGTCCCGAAGAAGGATAACTCTTGTAAAACTCAGGGGTACAAAGTGCATTAGAAGAGAGACAAGCACTGAAGTGACTCTGATATTTGAGTCTTTCGGAGAACTCCTGCCCACATATACCACAACAGATACAAATCTGCGGAGGGGGAGCGTTCGCTGATGAGTGGTAACCGCCATTTATCTTGATATTTCCAAATGTTGAGGATGAATACTTGTTGTGAGGAGGACAAACACGGTATTTAACGCTCGTCATTCTTGTATCTTAAGAGTCATGAAGTACTCAGACATCTTAACTTAATACTTCTGCTGTCCAGCTGTATCATCCATCTAGAAAATCAATGTATTTATTTAATATTACAATGATAAAAAAGTGTTAATGAATATTTCAGAAGAGATTAAACAGTCCTCAAACACACACAAGTTCAAAATATATAACAATTTAAAAATGCAGTGATGCATGAATTGAATAGATTAGTACCTATAATAACCAATATAGTCTAAATTAATATTGTGTTCAGTAAAATCAAGCAAGTAACAGATATTGCAAATAAAATAATATAAGGTGGCTCCTAGACTGAAGTATTATCTATCCGTAAATGCCCGGGTTGCTTAAAAATTGTATTTCACACGTTAATAAAATGTTGCATACAAATAACAGTCTTATTTCATGTCACACGGGGTATGTGTACACCTCTTAATTTTTACAGCATGGGGAATTCGAAATGGTGGACGTCCGATTTTAACTCTGTGACCACGTTGAAGGCTGATCTTTCAAAAACATGTATTTTCAAAAAAAGAACGAAGTCACCAATATATATATCATATACGGTACCAATTCCTTATATGCACCACCAGATGACGCACATTTCGACAAATTCACAATGGTCTCTTCTCAGCTGCATCCGCTCCAAAACGCAACATCCCTTCGACAAAATCCCCCCCGAAACATGAAAGTTAAAACTTTATAAAAGGTGATCATGTAGTGTCAAAAGATTGGGGGCCAAAAACTCGAAGATCAGAGGGGGCCCTTATTGCCCCCCCTGCGCCGGGGGGAGATAATCCTTAATTTTGAATATGCATTTGTTATGAAAACATTGTAAGCGATTGATTACAATTCGATTTGTACTGCAATCCCGTCATACATTTCTGCTTTCATGCATTAAAGTCACAGCCCATCTATCCAACAGTATTAGAACCACCATTGTATGTTTTATCCACACCTTCCTCAAGGAAAATTCTAAATACCACATGCCAATGGGTAACATGGGTTGGTTAACTCAATCTCGTAAATATTATTTCTCATTAGGATAAAAATGGGGCGGATTATCCTGCCATAATTTAAATTTCCATAGCAACTGAATGAGAACGAAGAAGCAGGAGTGCATGTTTTTTGAATTTCTGACAGGGATAGTGTGCTTTAAAAAGCGTCTCTATAGAACTTCATTGTTTGCTTTCTGAACGGGTCTCAGCTTTCAGATCGTATTTTTTAAAACAGGAATTGTGCATCTGCAATGGGCATTGAAAGAGGTGCATATCATCTACTATAATTGTTTTATGGCACTCTGTTCCTAAAAGCAAGAAATAAGCTGGGTAAGTGCTTCATAAAGATTTAAATTCTAGGTAATGAAGGCTTACCTCAATCTAAACACGATTTTCGTTCATTTTCAGAAGAGGAATTGCAACAAGCAAAGGGTTCGTTTGCGTCTCCCTAAATCAACAAATATAACATATACTTGTTATTGAAGACTGTTAGCGGCAAGAATTGCAAATAATTTATTAACCTTTTTAACATAAAGACCGTTTTGATAGATTGACAAGGGTCACAAAGTAACAAAAACTTCCATTCCAATCCTCCAATAATCGTATAACTGTCACGGCATCTTAAAACTTGAAAGATTTCCTGTTCCAATTCAAATTTGAATGAACCGTTTGCCTTTATCGTCGGATATATTAAAGTATTACCGTGTCATCGTTTCAAAACAATGACTGAGCATGTTTAATCTAATTGGCAATGCATTATTGGTATGTTTTTATGCTCATTATCAAACCGGTATCACTCATGTTGAGTGTAAATGGTTAACCTCATTTTCAGTATATCTAATTACAGCAATTTGTTCTAAAACTTATTTCCTGATATTAATAGACAACATGGATACAAGATACAATTCAGTGTTTACTTTGTAAGACATCACGAAACCGGCATTTGTTTCTGGAGAGAGCCAGTTGTATGCCTTAGGGATCTACCTTCAATTGTTCTGTTCATTTCTTTTAAATTGTCATTATCATTATCATAAGTCCAATGTTGACTGATTTGTTTTCATACCCTTTGTTGAACTGTCTTTTCCTACTGATTTGAGCTTACGGGTAATTCCGTTTACTTTATTTCGGATAAGGGCTCACGGCGGGTGTGCAGGTTCCGCAGAGGATGCTTACTCCTCCATGGCACCTGATCCTACTTTTCGGCTTTTGTCGGAGGTCATGTTGCCCTACACTCGATTTTGTATATGTTTTTTGGATTATATTAAGGTTTGACACAATGTTAACTTGCCCTTTTTGTATCACAAGACAAGTTCAAAAGTATATATAAATATATTTATTGCTTGCGTTTTCGATTTTATCTGTGATAAAAAGCATATTGTATTCATTTAAAGACCCTAATGTCCTAGGAAATGCAGGTATCAGAAACCACTATTAACTCGCTGTAACCTTTCGTTTCATGTTAAAGGCAAAGCAATGACAGGCGATCAATCTGCAAGTCCAACACAGAACACAAAACAAGAGCGCGACACCACGGACCTTGATTACACCAGAGGTGGGACAGTGCCCAGGGAACAGCACCCCACGACGGCACACACCGCGCGAGCCCACATCCCGTACGGAATCGCAGCCAACAGCGTGCGAAACATAACCAATAACAAAACAGACGAGATATTTGGTCCCTTATATACAGTACAGTGTCTATGCAATGATGGAAGGGCGTACTTCTCTTCATAGGCGCATGACGGGTTGATCTTAAGGTTTCAGTGCATTGACTTGTTGATAAAAATGGTTACAATCTAGCAACTCCCTGATAGTGCAAATAATCAAACTCATTCCTTACATTTATATTTTGTATATGTCCAGTTCTAAAGGTATGTGCTATTCTGGAAAAATAGAATGGAAAGATCTCCTTTACTGGCTATTGGCTTGAGAGTTATCCTTCTTGTATATTTTTTTTCTATTCTTGACTTTCTAAGATTCAAGCATACGCTTGATGAAAAATTATTTTCCGAAATGTGTGACATATGTTCATTGCAATACCATTTAGAAATAATCAAGAAAACTTTAGTAAATGTATTTCTTTCGTTATACATGTATTGTCACGTGACCCTTTCAAAGTGATGCAGTAACTTCCACACTTGTTATTGATACTGTTACACCGAACTTGTGAAGGAGATATACTGATTATAAACGTGAAAAGCTGGGGAAAAACAATCCCATAATTCCTAAACACAAAGCAGAATTAAAGGTAGGGCGAATAGAAACTCCTTGACACACTAGAGGTGGGATTATATGACTAGAAGGAGTTAGCATCTCCTGTTGACCGGTTACACCCGCCGCGAGCTCTTCATCAGGTAAACGGATGGAATTCAGAATCAGTGCGTAAAGAACATCCTCAATTGATGTGAAAAATGGCAGACAGCATTCCACTATAAGACAGGTTGTATTAGAAAGTTAAGCACTATTTACTCGATATGATATGTCACATCTGACTCGCCATATCTTACAAATCATGCCATGTAAATAGAAAATAATACGACAAATATTACGTCAGATAGACGAGAGACATGTTCTACTCCGTCAGATGGTTTTAACCAATTAAAAACCAGGTCATAAAGGTTAATCTATATACAGCACAAATCACACGTGGATTCCCCCGGACTTTTACTCAAAAGTAGTTTAGATTGTTATAGAGATGAATCTGATAGTCATGTATTTCAGTCCAAGATGGCCGGGAAAAATAATTAATTGAACTTCTTAGGATATTGACATTGTAGGTAGCCCGCTAACCTGGACACAGACGGGTGGAATACAATTTTCTTCCTCCATAATGTTCAATTGTAAACAACGCAGAAAATAAAATGGAGAGGAAAAAGTAATGAAGTACACTTCTGACAAATCATACAGTGTAAATGGGACTATGAAGTCAGATGTGAAATCTCATTTAAAATCATATCTGACTCATCATATCGTGTAAATAGGGCTTTAGATCGTTTTCAAACGACTACAGAATTGCGAAATATTGACTTTAAACGTCACTGCTGAATCCCCTGTAAGATTAACATATTTGTCAGTAGCCGACCTCGATCTAGAAATTGACCATACGCAGAACAAGCTCTTGCGTATCTAGAACGAGTTGAGAGATATAAATATCATAGACACATGAATATGGGAGGTTGAAGCTGACGTCATCCTGTTTGCAATCTGTTTATATATCCGGTTTCTTGGTATCTTTTTTATCTCCTACGTACATGTGTAGCTGTTGAGATTTTGATTCTTTAAAGTGACTCCGGGAGTGACCCACTACTCCTTGAAAGGGTGTCTTAAATAAGATCAGCACGATATTGAATTGATTGTGAAAGAAGTGGTGATATGTCGTAAACACATGTTTTAAAAATGGCAGAAAGTATGCTATTTTTGGTTTTAAAAAATTGATTTTCAAGTCTACTTCAATCAATATATGAAATGAACAAAAGACATGGGAATTTTAAATCAGGATCTGCGGGTCCACAACCCGATACTTATCTACTGAGCTATGACGGCAGACAAACAAGTCGCTAGATACAAATAATTTCACAAAACATTTAAATCGCCATTTCGTGACGTAGTTTCATATAACTAGTATACGTTTTGATATAAGTGAGCTACCTTAACCCTGTGTGAATATCGTTCAGTCTGTACTATTAATAATTATTATGGTGTTGACTTCGGTGAACGCCCGATACGCTGCAGTGATTTGTAACTGTGATTTGATTAGAGCATGCCTATCGCGCTTACGATCCTAAGTTTCCCTGTCTTTGTTTACTTGTTATGAAATAAAAATGTCTATAATTTAGCACTTATTCCCTATCCGCCATTTCCGCATCACATGACCTCGTATTACCGGGAAATTTTTGTAACAAAAATTGTCAGTGTCAAAATCTGCAGACCCCCAAGACAAGTAAAATAGCATAGATGTGTGATCATCATGTACAATATGTAATTCAGTATTCCATACTAAAGAGAGGAAGCCACGTTTTTATATATATTACATTCGGTACTGGTAGCGATTTGCTGATCACAGCCCTTTCAGCGGAAGTAGGGGCCGTGCTTCCCGCTGGGGTCCTACGCTTCAGATAGAATAACAATAACGTAAAGCTCACGGTACCAATTAGTTACTATGTGCTGAGGTCAACAGGTTTTATCAAATCTCTAATCGTAACAAATTTTACGGAGAACACTCTGACATTTCTTCAAATTGATTGGATGGGGAATGGCGGCTGTTATTAACTGAATTTGATTTTTGATTCTGAACTCGTGATATGATTACTATAAAAATTTTCAGTCAGGAGTAANATAACAAATTTTACGGACAACACTTTGACATTTCTTCAAATTGAAGGTATGGGGGAATGGCGGCTGTTATTAATCGAATTTGAATTTTAATTCTGAACTCGTGATCCGATTACTATAAAAATTTTCAGTCAGGAGTAATCTCTAACCAACAACAACAAAAACATGGGGGGGGGGGGGGCTTTGACAACGATATGAAAATTACTGACAACCTAAAAAGCATACATCCCTGGAAACTTTGATAGATAGAAGCAGAGATTATATGTCCGCAAAAACCGATGCCCGGTGTCACAGTAAGTGTGGATCGATAAAGATCCTTTCCTGCTCTTGAAAAGGGCATAGGCATAATTTTGCAGCCCTTCACGGGGCTGCTGGGTGACGTCTCCAAATGAGTGAAAAATTTTCAAGAGTAACATGTAGCGGTCAACAATCCAAGTGCTAACCACGCTCGCTGTTGCATAACTTTCGTGATCAAGATAGAAACTCTACATCATCGCCAGCAAAGCTAGCTCACTAGAGAGACAGTACAAGTTTCTTTTTCAACTGTCCGCTACATTAAGTACAAAATCCCTTCACTTTCAAATGTTTTATCAAAACTGGTTTGAACTTTTAAAGAGTTATAAAATTTAGCATTCAAAAACAAACTATGATGGATTGGATATGAGAGTGTAAGTTTATTATGGCGGTTGTTGGGGTGACTTCCGGATTACTACGCGCAGATAGCAATCCCTATAGTCGGGTCATAGCTTACCGCTATGGAACCCGGCTAAACATGAGTACCTGCTGAAAAAAAAATAAACGTAAGTCAAATGATCTGAATTCAACCGAGTGTGCCTCGTGGGCATTTTCCTGATTGTCATGATAGGTATTTCCTTTTTAGTTTTCTTTCCTTTTCTTCTTCTTCTTTGTTTTTTTTTTTTTTTTTTTTTTATTTTTTTTGTTTTGTTGTAGTTTTTTTTTTTTTTTTGGGGGGGGGGGTCTTTTTTTTTTTTTTTTTTTTTTTATTTTTTTTGTTTTGTTGTAGTTTTTTTTTTTTTTTTGGGGGGGGGGGTCTTTTTTTTTTTTTTTTTCATACTAGCTCATCTTTAATAAATCTTTTTTCAATCACAGCTCCTAACCATTGCTCTTCAAAAACTTTAAAGCATCGTATCAATTGAGCATAATGAAATTAGATCGTGTCAGAGCTGGTTCTTCTTCTATTCGGGTACCTTGAACATGGATTTAAAAAGAAATTATCCCGTATAAATGATCTTTTTTTTACATTTACTGTGGAAATGATAATTATTTGCTAACGCTCTTTATTCAGTATAGCACGCATTTCCGTACCACTGAGCACAACACAATGCATAAACATATAAACAGAGAATCACTCCGGGCCTGCATGTTAATTAAGTAGATCTACGTGTACATTGAAGTAACTTTCAAGTTAACATTTCTCTTTTCGTTGTCCTACCCACACCATTAACAAATATTTAACCTTATTTTTCTGTGTAAAACACAAACATCTAACAAGAAGCAGTATCTAATGCACAATCGAATCCCACTTTCTAAAAAGTTGGTGATTGAATTTCAATGCATTATCAATAATTTTTATGTATACGTTCATTACCCACTCTTATCCTGTGACAAATTTTGACCCTTTATTATGGCCCTCAGACCATGAGATTGTGTGTTAATAGACCTTGACTTCACACAACATGGGCATGCCAGTATAATGACCCTACTGCTCTGAAAAGACAATCGAAGATTTCCACCATATTTAATTATCGTTGAAAGTTTTGTTTTTGATTTTAACCGCACACTAACTCCAGAGTCCATGACGGAAACAAAAAAAAGGACAAAAAAAACCCTCCAAAAACAAACAAAAAAAAAAAAAAAAAAAAAAAAAAAAAAAAAAAAAACAAAAAAAAAACAAAAAAAAACAAAAAAAAACCCCAAAAAAACTAACAAAGAATAAAAATGATACTTATAATTCAATTCAAAACATGTGTATATTGATATGCCTGCAAATTTTGATTTTTCATATAAAACATTAATTTCCTACTGAAATCAATGCTAGTCAAATACCGGTATATTACAGTGAAATGCTTGCATATCAGTGCAGCATGGTCCTTGAGATTACATTTACTGCTGTGTAAAACTTTTGGTCCCCCATGAGAGGTTCTAAATTTTCATATTACATTTACTCCCATGTAAAACTGTGGATCCCCCAATGGAAGCTCGATCTTACCCGGGACCATGGCTGGAAGAAATGAGAATGGTTGCATATATCTTTAAAAGATTTTTCCCTATAAAAGTTTTCATCCTGCCTACCGTGGCCATGAGTTGACCATCATTACCTCAGGTCGCTGTATGTTTAAAAGACTTTTTCCTCTGTACATAATCACGTAAAATTGTATCCCCACTCGGACCCACCGTTCAGTGACATGGTTTGAACAAACTAAGTCTGTATTATCTTCTGATGTTTGCAAATTGATAGGACTAATTACAGCAATGTTGCTTTTGAAGAAAATATTTTTAAAGTTCCCTGCATATTCTGATGTAAAATTTTTATTCCTCTACATTGTGGCTCCACGCTGTACCATGAGGCCATGATATGAATATCCGAGAACGCTTGCAAATTGATGTAGGATTCATCGGGGCATTGTTGCTTTTTTGGTAGATTTTCAGTGTATATACAACATGTAATCTTCGATCCCATGATGTCGAACCTACGTCCGTTTCCTGGGGACCGTGAGGTTGACCAGCCTTGAATTTTCACTGATAAGAACTTATATTCAGACAGTTTTACTGGCTCGCAATGATCTTAAGATCAAGGATCTGCATATAGTAGGTCTTTTTGAATTGGAATGGTTGCATAGTTTTCAATGGAACTTAATTGGATTCCTCATACTTGATAATCAATATGTCGAACATTAATTAAAACTGCTGCAATTACATGCACATGCCGTGAAAATAATCATAGTGTCTGTCTTCAATAAAATTGAGTGTGTGTTTGTTGATTTATTTAAGATACTTTACATTTGCACATATGTTTTTTAAAAGCCTGTCGGTTTCAGAGAAAGACAAAAAAAAAAAAAAAATCATAATAATATATATATTACTATATCAAAGCAAAAAAAAAAAAAAAAAACCTAAAAAAAAAAAAAACCACCAAAAAAAAAAAAACAAACCAAAGTAAAAAACAAAACAACGGAAAAAAAAAAAAAACAACCACCCCCCCCCCAAAAAAAAAAAAAAACAAAAAAAAAAAAAAAAAAAAAACAAACAAAACATACCAAAACAAAAAACATAAAACTTAACAACATTACCGATTTTTTGTGTTTGAAAATTATTTCAAATATTAGTTGGATTCGAGATTTAGAGTTGCAGTCTATGCTCAGTTGTGGGCTTGAGGACAGAACTAGCAATGGTACCATGTACATGTAAAACATTTTTAAACTTCAGAAATCGTTACTAAGGAGATACGAAATTGCCATTTTTTCCCCAGAATTATTCATCCAATTACCTTTGATATATGTTACTAAATCATAAATAAATCAAAATTAAGTTAGGATAATTTACGCTCAAAAGGCTTCGGCTTACTTTACATGAAATACTATGCGTAGGAATTTGTTCAGTGCCTTCAATCAATTGCCACTATGTGCTGTGTTAGAACGCCTTTAACGTGTATATTTTAAAGCTATACTACAGCATCTTACACAAATCCTCGGGGAAAGTGGCACCGCATCGGGACCTGGTAATGGGTCCAAGGCTTCAGTTATTATATAGCATGATACTACTTATAATATATATACCTCATCTCAAAATCTGACGATCAGTACTGGGTACATGTGTCTCCGATACGCGCGTTTGACACGGGCTGAAATCTCGGTGAATAGTCACATTCTCAGTTAAATACCACTCAATAAGAATTTCAAGTTTTAAAAAGTATCTATAATGTGTAATACCTATATTGAACAATTTATTATAGTTTTTTTTCTTAATATACATATATACGCATTAACTGTTACGAACATACTCGCACTATATGAATTGATCCTGCTGCAGTAGTAGTTTGTTTATACACCCAGTGCATATTGCAGGACTATCTGCTTCACTGTGTACATTTCTAAATTATGCACACATCGTGATATTGCAGTATATATATTTAACCCAGCATATATTTACTGTACATTGCAGAAAGCATCCCTAGTGAGACTATGTGCCCTTTAATTTAATCAACCCCAATCATCATTAAATTTGATAAACTGAGAAATAAATTCTTACCGTTCTCCGGAACGAGCGTGCTCGTTGTTGATGCGGTGTCGATCTCACAAATAACAAAAATTACGTAACCTTGCAGTAAGTATTTAAAGTCAGCGATGCGGAAATCTGACACACTTAGACATAACCCAGCCATATTTAAGTCTGCACTGACGGTCGTCGATAGTCATAGTTTTTGGTGACCCCGACCTATTGAGAGGCACTACATAACAGTTACCTCTACCAGGTAATAAGCGCACGCACGAGAGCGTCACGATCGCTGCTATATATCGGATCAATAACATAACAACTAGCACGGGCTCACGGTGCATTTCCCGACATACGATCTGCTGGGAGTATTAGTATACACGCAGTTCTCTACATTATATCAAGAAATCTATACGACACTATAAAGATACAGTATGTACCTTAATTGGGTGTAAATATTACCCATTATTCTTGATGATTAATCATTATGATATTTTTTTTTCATTAAAAGGCAAGTTAGTGAAATATGAAACGATACAAAGGAAACATAATACAGTTTTGTAAGAGTTGCAACCGCTGGCGGCTTTCACCGGCAATTCGACCTCATTATGCCTGAAATTACGTCATAGACACTTCAACATCATCATGTATGATCCGCCGTAAGTCTTTAAGTAAAATTGTGGTTTTTTTTTCCTCGTGTTTTCGTACATTTATCTTTCTTATCCGCCTGATTCGCCCGGTGGTACTCCGTTCTCCGATCTACTATCTCGTCTAGTCTGCTCATGCGCTTCACATTTCGAGAATTTTCTTTCTCCAGAACCTTTGGGCTCAAGTTCACTAATGGCATGTCTCTGGCGTGAGAGAAAAGGTTCAGGTTTAAAGATCAAAGACGAAAGAAACCGAGCGCCCCCATTAAGAAGTCGGGATGTATTAATCACGAAGATAGTGGTAAGTGCCATTGATGGGATTCCAAACTTTAGCAAATGTCACCATCATTACGCCTTCTTCTAATAAATCACGGTGATAACATATTTTTTCCTGATAGGGCAAGCCCGATACCATAGAAACTCATACTGTCACACTTTGTTTGTACGGGGATTGGTAATTATAATTAATTGCTAGGGCATCTCTGATTCGGTTAATTCAGTAAAACATAAACTCAAGAAATAACAATGTATATGTACAGAAATGTTCTTGCTGATTTTGTGTATCCTAATCCATTGAATCTACATTGCTCTTAGATATAATTACATTTATTTTACATAGAGTACAAAAGTTCAATATCCTGTAAGTCCATGCGCTATTTTATCTGTGTACAATACGTGCGCTCTTATCTCTGGTGCCACTGCCATAACTACTTATAACCTATGCTGACAAACTTTTAATTGTGTATATTTTGAAAGAAAAACCATCAATCATACTTTGGGAGCTGAAAAGAGTAAAGTACCGTTAAATCATTGTGTTATTTTTTAAATTGTAAACAAGGCCACATTTCCTGTTTTCAATATTTGCTCCTCTTAAATTCAAATTCAGAATGATTCTGACAGATTTATTCCAGTGTATGATTATATTTAATATTAAAGATTTATGGACTGATGTAAGCTTCCCCAGATGCATCTCAGTTTTCCAATATAATTCATACAATTTGTATAACATGGTGTTTCCCGTCACTTGACGATATTTTTGTATAACTATGGTGTTCCCGTTATTATATTCATATCAATTTGTTATAGTTCATATTGGGCTGCTTCTCCGTTATCTTACCTATCTCATTACCAATTCTGCCCTCATTATAACCTCATGGTCTCGTCTCCCGTATATATCAGCTGACACTCATTGCTCCTCTCCCTTATCAACCTACTGCTGCCTTTTACTTCTCCGTATTCATTACTCAGTTACCACGTTTGCACATATATAACATGGTGTAATCCCGTACCGCTACTCTTATCATACCAGTTTCTTGTTCTTTAATATAACCATTTGGTGTCTCCCGTCTCCCGTATCTATCATACAATTTGTATAACATGGCGTCTCCCGTATATATCATATAAGTCATATACGGTACCGATTTTTCTGCACCAGATGCGCATTTCGACAA
>CAJDSM010032977.1:0-10918 GCA_903981925.1 Ostrea lurida
AATAGATAATTTATTTTTGGTATTAATGACTGTCTTTTTGATATACAGATTCTCATATCGAATGTATATATATATCACAAGCTGTAAAGCAATATTTACCTTTGGTCTGCAGGAGATCCAGAAGGTACCCTCTCTCAATTGCATTACCTTGAGACGAGGGCATGCCCAGCGTTTTGAAAGCATGTACAAGTTTTTGTGGATCTAATCCAAAAGCTGGTCTATGGTTGATATACACTGAAAAAATCATGCACAAATCATAACATCTTTTTCTAGTTTGCAGATTGGAAAATTTTCAATTAACATTTCACTTTCAAAACTTTTAAGAGTAGAATACCGAGAAAATAAATATACGTAGAATACTGAGAAAATAAATATAAGGTTACATTTGATGAAGTTCCCAAGTTCAATATCCTCAACATATTGCCCTGTCTCCACATATCGACTGAACTTCACTTCATTTAACATATCCTCAATCTGGAAACACAAACACAATGATTTTTTTTCAATCATCTGAGGAACACAATATATTTTTATAATTTTTACAGTTGTTTATTCATGGACTTCCAATCTGTTCAGTCCAGTACAAAGTTTTATATATTCGTATTTATTTCACAACTGACCTCTTGCTCGGAGGGATAGAAGCCCATGGCCCTCATTACATAAGGAACTTCGCTGAGGGGGATCTTCACTGACAATTCCCTCCTGTCCATAGCATTCACTCCTTGGCTGCAATAAGACACCACACCTTTTATTTAGATGATGGGGACAGAAAATCACAAATTTAGGTGAATACGATAGAGATAGTTAATACCCAGAGAAGGTCACTCGTGAACACAGAGAAACATCATGATGGAAAACATTATCCATTATGATAGTGACATCTATATTAGTTATATGGATTTCTTGGCAGGTGTATATGGACCTCTATATATCCCTTTTCAAAGTTTATATTCCTCCGAGCCGCGCCAGGCTAAAGGGGGAAAAAAAGAAATATACACTTTGACAGGGAATATGAGTCCATATACCCTGCCAAGAATCCAACTATAAGCGAATAATGTAACGTAACTGCAGAGCGATCCAAGTTTGAAAATTGAATCAGTTCCAAAGAGCTAGAGTGGGCTAGCGATTCCTTAAGGAATGAAAAAGGAATATTGAAGTGAGAAAATTAACTCTTATATTTATACACATATCGTACACTATTTTCTCGGGCATTTCATTTTAATAATTCAAAAGAACCATTGTAATTTATATTTCTTTAAGATTCATTAACATTGCATTTAAAGTGAAAAAAGATTGTTGAAATATAGTGCACGCATAAGCGTTTTATATTTAGTCCCTAAAACTAAATGGTGCAGTCGTCCAACTATGCACGTCACAGAACGGTAAACTTTGTTTTAAACACGCAACCGTACGTATTAATTTTGTTATCTCATGAGCGGTATTTGGTTAATAATTATCATATGTAGTAAATTTGTACCTTTACATAGATAATTTTAAAGAGATTTGCTGAAACTATAAGATGGATCAATATGCAATACGTAACGATTCATTTACGAGGCGGCATAACTATGAAGCCATTTTGTATCCCAGTCGTATTTTGACGAGGTATAGTGGACTGCTGCATGTTACACGGGCTTGTCGTCAATCGAAAGTGTCTTACACTTTTTCTCCTGCAAGTGTACAGTATGAATATATTTTAAAGTGAAACACAAAGCAATATACTCATAATGGGAAATACTGTGAAACAGAGTACTGTATTAATCATGAATCGAATACTGTTAATACCAGAAATATAATATACTGTAAAGGTCTTTAATTTCTTCATGGGGCTAAAAATTTCGCAATTTTTATTTTCGCGTACTTTGCAAATGGTTTAAGATTTTGCAGAAAAATAAGAACTGAATTAGAAATCATACCAATTACATTAAACAGCACTTTGCAAATGGTTTTATTTTCGCGATCGTTGTGTAATTACAATATAACGAAAATAAAACCTCACACCGAATTATTTCCCCCTTTACAATACTTGTGCGAGCACGAGCGATTTTTATTAATATGAAATGAACCTCACCTTCTGATTTGTGCATAGTAGATATAATCCTCCAGTTCTGCAAACGCTCTCCTCACTGACGCCATCTAACGATGACCGTAAATGGGATCAAATCCTCAGCCTCCCACTTAGTCTGGCCCCAAACATGTCGGAGAAAAAAAAATGTTGCAACTCTAAAACAATGTCAGGTATCAATACTCAAATATTATCTGCTATTTGAGGAGGTGGAAATTAACTTTTAGAATTTCATAAAAATCAACCAATTTTCTTATGAAAAACATGCACACAATTTTTTTCCCCCCAAAATACGTACCTCGATTATCTCGAACTCGATAATGACTGAGAAAAAAACATTTGAGAATATCCACAGGATTTGAGCATATTGAGGGTAAAAATACCTTAAAAGAATTAGTGTTGGGACTTCCAAATCACTTGAACATATCCATAGTAATTTGAAGAATATCCGTGTTAAAAGACACCTATAAGTTCGACTGTAAGATACTTATGATACAGTTTGTAATGGAAAGATAAATTACATTGTACACTTACTTTGTTTGATCTCCCCACATATGAACAGATGCATCTGTTCCAACAGCAGAAAAAACAGGTATTCTTCCATCATAACTGCATGACTAGGTTTTGATACCTGAAGGGAACAAAATTGTACACTTTTACACAGTTCCCTGATTGCGAATAGACTTGTTTAAGTTTCAAATGACTCAGTGAATTTTGCTTATAGTTTCGTCTTACGGAGATCCTATAACATGCAATCTTTTTAATCGTAAGATATTTGCAACTACCCCGGGTGACCAATTGAGAGCCATGGCGCTCATCGGGGTTGGCCACAACAGAGGAAGGATGTGAAAGCCCTATCTTGTCATCAGTAATGTAGGCAAGTATCCGCTTATCTTTGATTTGGATCTTTTTGTTGGGCACTACAAGCAATCTCTGTGGGAGGAAACAAAAGACAGTAAGAATATTACAAGGAATAATTATCATAATAACCACTAACTGCTTGACATTTCATGGTATTATATACGTACAGTAAATCATCACTATGGTGACTAAGTACAAACTATTCATAAGCAGATCATAATTTTTATCAAGTTGATCGACAGAGTTTTTCCCCCCTTGAAATCTCACTTTTTGATAGGAAGATCATAAGTTGGTCCAGTAAAGTCTTCTGCACCTTAGTTTGTGGCGTTAATATAACTTAAACTTGTATTTGGTCATGGCTGTGACGATGAAGTGTTCCTTTTGTGAATTGGTGGAATACCATCAACATTGTGGCACAGCACTCGCTGGTCTAGTCCTGGTCGGCAGCTGGTGATCTTCAAGTTGTCTTTAGCTACTTGTTCTTCCAAGTCATATTCCACCTAGAATAAGAATCGGCGTAAGTGTTACCACTATATTTCACTTTAAACATTGATAGCACCAAAATAGCTACACACATAAATGGTGTAACAAAACTGAGAGTACAGGTATATTGATTGTACCAAAGACACATGCAATCGACATCGTATCTCATGATAAACCTTTACATGTTTTGACATGAAATAAATTGTTCATATTTGGTCATTAATTTTCTTCCCCCAATAGAGAACTATTCATTCCCCAATCTGCCAACATTTATCCATAAAAATGCATTTTTTTTAACAAAATGCAGATAATTCTATATTGATTCTATTTCATGTTTTCCAAATAAAGAATCAGTACTTACTTTTACACACATTACAAGAGATCAAAGTTATATGATTACCCAAATCAGATGCACATGTCATGTAGTACCAATAAATCCTAAGAAGAAATAGCCGTGTCAATAATAGCTTTAGCGGGAAAGAGTAAACTCCTTACCAGAACTCTGTCCCTAGCCGAGAGACAGAAGGCGGGGCTGGTTGGAGTCCGTGGGACCCGATAGATAATGTCCTGGATGCTTTGTTAGTGGGCCGGTACCGAGACCAAGGTAGCCATAGGCTCATCCCGAAGGTTGTTGTCCTCATTAAACACATCTTATCGTGAACCTCTCCATCCTGTGATGAATGGACGATGAATCAAAAGACAGAATTAGAAACAAATACAGGCTTATGTCTGCAAATGTATAAATGTACAGATATAATCACAAATTGATTTATAAAAATATGAATTGTTGGCATGTTTCTAAACTAACAAAAGAGCCCCTGTATACAACATCCGTACTGACACACTTTGTTTTGTTTTAGTGAAATCAGAATCTCCATAAACTTAATGATTCATTGTGTGGTTTCAAAGTGTGTTGCTGTTTTTCTTGTTACTCGTCAAAAAAGATTTTTAAAGATTTCCCCCCCTCCCATCAAAATCAATAACAGAACACCTTTTACTAAATATATCTAGGCTTTTGTATGTCTTGAGTGATTCCAGAAAGAGATTTCTCAAATGAAACACTCTCATTCATCTTTGATAAAATGCCGTTGGAATGAATCTGGTCATTTATTAATCTCCTCTCTCTCCTCTCTCTTCTTCTTCTCTCTCTCTCTCTCTTCCTCTCATCTCTCTCTCTCTCTCTCTCTCTCCTTCTCTCTCTTCTCTCTTCACGACTATAACTTACAGCTGTATGCGAGGTACTGTGAATTGTGTGAGAATGCTATGTGTGAGATTCCATATTCGAGCATATCTGAAAAGGCTCTGCTATCTGGTCTTGCTAAATGTTATAGAGTCTGAACACCCTCACTGGAGCCATTACAAGAACACTGAAACAAATATCAACATATATATCTTCCTTTAAGATCATTTACTGTCTAGTGTTTTTTTCTAGAATAATCCAATTAGCAATTGTTAGATCCACTTGCATACAAGTATGTGAGCAATCTAAATCTTATTCTGATTAGATTTGTCTTTCATAATTATACTTTTGAAAAAATGAATATTAATTTAAAATCTTCATAATTTCTCCAAAAAAATATCAATATTAGATTATTAGATTACCTCATATATGCTCCTTTTGGATAATATAACATCTGAATCTACTGTCTTCTCAAACTGTCTGGTGATCCATTACATTGTCCTGTAAAAGATTTTGAACTCATCACAATTCAATTGTTATGGTATGTATAAAGAACTTTTACAAAGATTATCTTTTAGAAACAAATAGAAAATATAAAACATACTTCTTTCATAATCCAGATTTTCAGAAGTCCAGAGTAGCTTCAATCATACGTACGGCCTGGTAAATACACAGAGAAAATTGTAGTCTTTTAAGCATTACATGAATTGAAAGGAAAACAATGCTATTGAAATTTATCCATATAACTTTAACTTTTTTGCGCAAAATATTGGTATATTCCCCCCATTTATTATTTTGTAAAGTAGATTGGACAAGTTCGAGCCAAAATTCTTGGGGTTCAAAATTTTGGAATATGTATATGCCCATATCATATACAATAATGTGGAAATACTGACTTGGTCTCGATGAATACTTACTAGGGACGGATGTGAATGCAAGCGCATTGGATTGCAGCATCAATGCTCTCGTGTGAATGATCTCACTTTGTTTCCATCAGGCTTAACACTCCAATATGGCAATTGCTACCCACGCATCAAAGTCCTTTGATAACAAATTTCCTTGCCTTCGTATGTTGCATCTGGTGGAATAATTGTTCCCTCTGTGCTCGGTAAATAATTATCAAGGTAATTTGTTGCATAACTTTTTACTCCCTTTTCCAAATTGATTGTAGATAATTTCTGACTATGGACATTAATTGAAACAATAATGATATATCACTTACATTGGTTCAAAATTAGGATAAAATGCAAAAATCTAATTGGAAGCTCACAGGTCCCAAATGGAATCTTGATACCTGACAAATATGTAGGAAACAATTATCAATCTTGAAAAGTCATATAAATGGTTTAGTTTCTTAAATGTACCGATAACTACTGTGTGAAAGTTTCTTGTGTCGATAAGAAGACTGTTAACTTACCTAATGGACAAGTTTTAAACTCTGATCAAAGAACTTGACATGACCCGCCAATATCTCCAACAACAATGAACTACAAAGAAGAGCAGTAATTCAAATTAATATAGGACCTTGATTTTCAAATGCTCAGACTAGATGTCTTAATATAACTGACCAGATATTGAAATATGGGCTCGTGCGGTGGGCACCGAAATTTTCGGATGCTACCGGTTAACTCGTTCGATTCGATGCATTCCGATCGGAATATTTCAAATTTCGATTCGGTTCGGTTCAAAAAATTAAGTATCACCTGTAACAAGAAAATGGCTGGCAACGATGACAGTCTGAGGTGTTGGAAATACTTTACGTTGACTTAAAACAATGAAATTAAGGACAAACATCATCTACCGTTATGTACTTGTTAAGTTATACGCTAACTAACGTTCAAACATATTACGGAGGTTCAGAAGTTTCTATGTCGGCGCATCTTACGAGAAAACACAATTTGAAATATCAGTTCACAGTGCAAACTCCCTAAATAACTAATGCCGACACGATGTACAGTGAGTTGACAAATGCAAATTTCATGCTTTTAGACACAAGCCGATGCAAATATCAACGGACATGAATGGATCCAAATTGAAAGTTGATACACTAATGTTACCTTTTGACAATTAATCCTATTTTTGAATGTGTCATTTTTTTTTAAATGCTGAAGTCAGTGACGTATGTTTACACTTTTATATCTTTTTACATTAATTTTTTTACCCTTAAATAAAGGACATTATCTAACATTACTTATTTTTTCAAGTTTGTTTCCATATCAATTGATTCGATTCGAAACAAAATCGAATCGTAAGCATTTTGAAATCGAAACGGAACGATCGAATGAAACCCTGAATCGGTCCCAGCCCTAATTGACAATCCAGATATAACCGAGCACATGTTTTAAAGTGCAATACTGTATAATGATAGATTTTCTATATTTACTTCTCAGTTGTGGTCAGAACATTGATTCCTCTCTCCTGAAGTCTGATAATCTTTAAAGCTTTTTTGTCTGCTGTGGGCTGGGAATTTTGTACTGAAAAGAAATCAACAGAACATTTCAGAGATATTAATGATCAAACATAAATACAGGACAGTGCTGATTTCCATGAAAATTTCAAAACATTTTAGCTGTTCATTATTGTTTTATAACTTTCCCAATTGTTCCCAGGATCTGTGTGTGCGTGCATGCGTAGGTATGTAAGCTCCACACCATACTACTATAATATTACACACATTAAAACAAGTACTGTATACATACAGGTTATTTTCTCCATGTACTATTTCCCCTTTGTCCACTAGCATACTTTTTTTTAAATATGCCTAGATACAGTTGTGTTAAAAGAGAGATAAACTTAAATTCGCCCACTGATAATGACTTGACATAAGGGGCAAAAATAAAAGAGGGAGAGGGTGAATATCCCCCTATATATACAGTAACTGCTGTTTTATTTAGGTGAGTCCCCTGTAACCTACATTTTGTGAGGGGTTTGTTGGTGTCCCACACAACTAGATTCCCGATAGACGTCGAGGTCAGCACCCTGGTACTGTGTCTCTGGAAGATGGCCTGGCTGTATCGACCCACAGGTTTGTTGAAGTCTTGGTCAGTCAGAGGAGGAGCAAAATATTCCATGTGGTTGTCATTCTAAATAAACAGTGTTACATTGAATATCCACAACGTTACATTCCTAGCATGTAATTGTAAACACCTTACACTCTTATACAGTTTTTAGAAATGAGGAAAATAAAGAAAACATGGGACACATATACGTAACACATTCTTTTTGTTTTTCATCTGCAGAACTTACCCATTGATAGAAAACAACTTGAGAATC
This sequence comes from Ostrea lurida, assembly GCA_903981925.1. Taxonomy (NCBI): domain Eukaryota; kingdom Metazoa; phylum Mollusca; class Bivalvia; order Ostreida; family Ostreidae; genus Ostrea; species Ostrea lurida. The sequence goes on from CAJDSM010032977.1 coordinate 7,863, forward strand.
ACTATTTGACACAAGGAAATGAACATCTTCTGGATTGAAGTGAATGAATGTCTGTACTCCATAGCTGGGTTTTAATTCTGCGGTACACAGGGGAGTATCACCATCCACAGTCCAATTCCAAATAGACAAAACCTACAATATCAACAATCATCTTCCAAATAGGATCTACTGTAACTGTTGAAAATTTCACTCCTGGTTAATCTATATAACATGATAAAATAAGTGTTATTTCTGCACTGTCAGAATATAGTTATGTATCAATTAAAAACAAAAAAAAGCATTGATGTACAGGGAGAAGTTTGCTTTCTCAGAAAGTAGGCATTAAATAAGCAACTGTTGCATTAACGTTTGGTCTTCCATGTTTTATAAAATTTTGTATAATTTTTTCTCTGCAATTTCTTATGCACCTGTGTGTGCGCTGCACTTTAGTGTTGCCAATATCTTGGGCATGCTGGAGTCATTGCCATAGCAACAACACTCACATCTGGACTGGTATCAAATATTGTTTGAACGGGACAACTATTGAAATTTTCAAAATATAATACTTACAAAATTGTGTAAAAGTTCAAACAATGTTTATGTTGCTATGAACTAATTTCTATCATAAAGCTATATATGAACATTTACAATGTACCCCTGATTATTCCAAAAATTGCTTTATTCTTCATTTGCAAATTTAAAAACTGGACAAATTTATGCGGAATGAAGGAATTTACAAATTTCACGTAAAGTACAAACTTGAACTAAAGAATTTGTTTATTATCTACCCTGTGTATGTATCCCAGACAATCACTGTTGAGTCAGGTCCTTTGTCTCCAGTGGCTAACCATCTCTTGTCTTCACTGACACATGTACAGGTCAAAGGGTTTATCTACATATAAATGAATGCATTTCCATTAAACCTCAAATGATACAATTGTTGGATGTTATCATTGTACTAAAAATACTTTGTACATATACAGTGAAACCTGGCTAATCTGACATGCACTTGGAGGAGAGATGAGAGAGAGAGAGAGAGGAGGAGTAAGATGAGAGAGAAGAGAGAGAGAAAGAGAGAGAGAGAGAGAGAGAGAGAGAGAGAGAGAGAGAGAGAGAGAGAGAGAGTGCTGTGTGTGTAGACCCAATTTGGACAGAGTTACTACTAAATTAAATACTTACATGTCCTTGTAAAATGTGTTGTCTATTGTTTTCAAAATCATAAAGCACTCCAACATGTGCACATGCATACATAATAAGTTTCCTTGAATGGTCTGTGAGATTCAAAACTGGAATATTTCTGTTGAGTCCAAATGACCAAATAACATTCTGAAAAAACACAAGAAACTTCTATTAACCAAAGACATGGATTAAAAATAATAGTTTCTAATATTCAACTGAAAGAAAAGAATTAAGGGAAAATGCTAACAATGTTTCATAGATTTAGTTAGTAGTCAGTAGTTACATTACATATTTATTTGCTATCGATCTAAACATACCAGAGCACTGGTGGACATTGTTCCCTCTAGACCCCCTGTACCAGTGACTTCCGACTTTTCAGGAGATGGAATCTTTGGTGCATCTGGTATAACTGCTGGTGTCTCTATCCCTGGTGCGGTGTCTGTGTTGGGTGGAGGTGAAGGAACCTTAACTGATGGAGGCTGCGTATCGACTGTTTGTTGCTCACTCTCTGCCTCCGCTCCTGCTTCAGGGCCTCCCTCTGGTGATCTTCTCTCGGATGCCACTTCCGCGGCTGGTGCCTGTTCCTCTTCCTTACTGCCTGGATCTGTGGCTTTAGCTTGATCTGTTGCCTCATCTTTCTTTTCTTCTTCTGCTGGTTGAGTTTCTTGTGCTTTGGGCTCTTCAGTTTCTGTTTTATTGTCAGCTTCAATAGGCTTTGACTCTTCTGTTTCTTCTTTATTTGCTGTGTCTTCTGGTTTGGATTCAGTTGTATTGTCCTCTTTCGGTTCAGGTTCATTCACTTTCTGCTCTTGCACTGGAGATGGCGCTTTCTGCTCTTTGCAGCTGGAGATGGCGCTTCTGCTCTTCAACGGTGAAGGAGCTTTCTGTTCTTCAACTGCCGGAACTGGAGATGGCGCTTTCTCAGCAGCCTCATCTTGAACAGGGCTCTTCTTTCCTTCTTCGTCTGCCATCGCGACTATCCAAATTGTAAAATAATTTTGTTTACATTTACTTTAAATCATTCGTATGGTGATATTAAGCATACAATACATTTAAACGGCTATTATTTACCTCAAACTTGCTGCAGTTTTCTGCCTTAGCAACACTGTTTATATATCAGTGCGCATGCGTTATAACAGAAATTGGACAGTCTAATTTTACGACATTTAATTTTTATATTGTATATTGTATTTTAACTGTACGCCTTTGCGTTTACAAAATGATTTAATGAAATAAGATTTTTGATCATGTACGTTTTTAATAATGACCACAACTTAACCTTCTCCTTCTGATCAATTTTACGACTTCCATTTTTTGTTTATTATGGGATGGAGGGATGTGGAAGACGCGATGGAGAATTTTTGGAGATTGATCAAAGATTATTCATTTACTGTTGCAGTTTATTACGTGATTTTATCTCTAGTTATTTATCTGTTTGTTGGATTCTTTAAAAACTTGTCAATAACACCAAGAGTCCCAATTTCCGTCCAGAAAATTTTGATCATCACCGCACATCCAGATGATGAATGCATGTTCTTCTCACCAACCATCCAGTCATTTGTAAATTCAGGACACTTTGTTCACGTTTTGTGTCTTTCTAATGGTATGTATATGTATGCATCATTGATACGTCTTTTAAATATTCCTAGATTATTTATAAATTAAGCTGTTTATTAAGGGCAAACATTTGCAAGAATCAAACAGCTGTATTAGTAAGTAGGTAAATGATATTTAAAGTTGGTATGAAGTGGACACAACTGGCAACATGAGCAGCAATAATAAGCTTTCAGGGCTTTTATAATTGACTACATGAAAATATCATTGTGATAATTCAAAGCACATGTATTTAAATATTTTGTTCATGCAAATCTAAAGCCAAACTGATGAGGATAACAAGC
>CAJDSM010032987.1:0-15459 GCA_903981925.1 Ostrea lurida
TATAGAAACCACTTTTTAAAATAAAAAAAAATAAGCATCTCGGCTTTTCTTTTGTCTATTTTTATTTTGAGACGTCACCAGTTGTGCACGGCGCCAAATATGGAGCCAGGGTACTTGTATAAGCCACAGGCACTTGGGGCATGGATCATGATTACCACCACCACCACCCCCCCTTTTTTTTTTTAGATTCTGATCTGGGATAGACACACTTATTTTTCTTTTCTACGTTATTTAATATGTTTTGTAAATATGCATTAAAGATCATCCAAAATGTTATTTTTCGTCTGTGTCACGTATTACTAAATATCATGTTCAGTGACATTTTGTAAATATTCTTATGTCACTAAACGTGATATTTAAAAGGGGTGGGTTGGGGTGGTCATGATCCATGCCCCAAGTGCCTGTGACTTCTTGGTCCCTGAGCGCAGACACCGCAAAGGGGGGGGGGGTGGCAATACCCTAGGATAATATCAATATTTATAAAGGACTGTGAAATATGACTGACAGACTGTGAGACATGTTCGATGTAGCACCTCTCTGGGGCTAGGGTAAGAATTCTTGGTCTAGCACATCCTATTTTGCTATACTTTTAAAAACTATTTCAGGAGAACATAAGACGGAGGATTATAAAAAAATAAATCCTTTTCAACTAGTTCCAGTGATCAATGATGGAGGATTTGTCCTTACTGAGAGGTTTGTATGCGTATCAGCTGGAATTTCAGTAGGAATTCACAAAGTCAATACAATGCATAGCAAAAGCACAAGGATCTGTTTTACCGTATTTGGGATAGCTTAGTACCCACAACTTATCTATTTTAGCGTGGCGATTCTTCAGTACCTATGTAGTCGGTATGACCTCCCAGAACACTGGTACCCCAGAAAGGACCTCAAAGCCCAGGCCAAAGTTAACGAGTACCTCAACTGGCAGCATGCGAATACCCGAATAAGCTGTGCCATGGTGTTTCGGAATTTAGTAAGTTTACATATTAATCCCGTATTCACAAAATTCTGCAGAAATTATTAGCCGATGTCAGAAACGAGTAATCCCGTTTACTTTATTTCGATTAAGGGCTCACGGCGGGTGTGACCGGTCAGCAGAGGATGCTTACTCCTCCATGGCACCTGATCCTACCTTCGCTTTTGTCGGAGGTCCGTGTTGCCCTGCACTCAACTTTGTGTATATGGGGTTTTTTTTTGGATTATGATTACGTTTAACACAATGTTAAATTCGCCTATTTATATATATATTACATGTATATATTTGTTGACCCATCATAGAGTCAGAATCCAAGGGTTGTGATATTCACAATTTTGGTACATCGCTTTGCCCTTTTCGTAATTATGTATTTAGCTTTTATATTGTATTATCAAAATTAGAAAGTACTTGTAAATTAAAAAAAAAGTCGTTAAGATAGTAGTTAGGACTATATGGACCATGGACATCACTCTGGATAGCTCTGGTTAGAGCACCTGACTAGAAATGGAGAGTTCCCAGGTTCGATTACCGGTCCAGCTCAAACTTTTCTCCCAATGTCTTATATATTACCAAAACAATAATCACTGTGCTTTTGGATCCACCCCGGAACCAAGACCCCCCCCCCCCCTTGGGATAATGAAATTTACAATTCAATTTTGGTAATATACTACTTTTTATTTTTTAAATGATACTATACCAAGTTTGCCCTAGACATTGAGTCCGAACCTCGAGCTCTATCCTGGTGATCTTGAAATGTACAGTTTTGGTAGAGGCCTTCCTGCTCTATACACAGGATGCATTTAGGTCTTAATACCGCTGTGCGGTTGGAGAGAGAAAATAAAATAGAAAATTGGTCAATTTTTGCCCCATTCCTAATTAAGGTCTTACAGGTGCAGAAATCCTGAAATTTACATTTTATGACCACTATGTCTCGAAGATTTTCAAAGAAGTGGAATGGTACTTCATTTGTTAACACACGACGAACGGAAGCAAACCCAAATCTTGGAACTTACAGTGTATCTCAATAAACAGAATTCATAAAGTGCATGTAATTTTCCTTGTAATCACACTATGCCTTTTAGTTTAGTTCATTTCGATTTCGTTTATTTTTGTCAGAAACAAATGATTTGGAGTCGGTGTTTTTTTTTGTTTTTTTTTTATTTATTTTTTTATTGGGGGGGGGGGGTCCCTTCTTATGCTTGCGTCAGCTTGTTTCTTGTATATAAGATAGCTTCGGCTGATAAATAGCAAACTTGCAAATTCCCTCGAACTCATTTTGTATCTGTATAATTTCTCCACAGTAGCACAACTCATCACTTTGCAACAATTATGCTTAGGTCACAAAGATCGGCCGTTATTCGGGGATAGGGGATAATCGGGAGTACACCGCTGGTTTTGGCCATTTTTCCGACATCGGACCAACAAAATTTGTCACACATCATTTACATAAATCATAAATGGCACCGTCCTGAGGCCGTCCTAAGACCATCTAGCAATCGTACGGCGTCTGTTTCCAAAGAGATTTTTTTAGAATCACGACTTCGACCGAACATTTGATATTAATGATCCATTATCCTATGATGTCCGGGCGATAACCGGCCTATTCACCGGACATCGTACGAACATCGACCAATTATCCTACGAACAACGAACGATGCTTGTACCAAGCCTGTTGTCTCTTGTGTAGAAACGGGCTATAATGTTGTACACTGACTGACGGATATTTATATAGTCCGTCCGATGAACTGTTCTAGCTGGCCGGTGACCGGCCGATGCCTGTAACATATTTGGTCTGCACCGGTTCAAACCGGTCGGACATCGGTGGGTTAATTTCCAATGTGTAAACATATTTCGACCGGATATCGGCCCATGTCCGGTCCCAAACATTTCTCCTCTGGGACTACATACACCTGCCGATTACTGCTCGATTTCCGGCCGGATAACGGAAGATACTTAAACGACGTTAAATTTGAAGGATATGTGGTCGATTATGAAAATCTAAGGGACACCGGAGAAATTTTAACTCCGAGTTAAAACTCTTCGGGCACCACCCCGATGCTGCCTTAGAGCCCCGGTCACTGGCAGGTCATGTCTGGTGACCAGGCCAAAATGGCTAAAAACCATGCCGGGAGTACATCCTAAGCCTAATCGGGGTTGTGACCTAAGCATTAGCCGTTGATCTTGTATTTTTCTCGCATCAGCACCGTCGACACACGTGATCATGTATGTCAGGTCAGCCTCGTTTTGAAAACGAATTTCACCGTGCGCGTAAATAAATACCATACTTGTTTCTGCCAACCCGGCGCACCCGGGTAATGCGGCGAGACACTTGATTGTGAGCCGCAACTGCGCACACACCACATCGGGCGAGCCGATTGAGCCGGTAAATTTTGGTAGGTGCAGCCGGCTCGTGATTGTATCCATGGAGACGGTAGTGTAGCGATAGTGGGTTATTTTGATACAAAATGTATTTAATTCAGGTACTCTAATGAAATAAACATAATTTGTAAAAATGTTAGCTTTTTCTGTGCCAAAAAATGTTATATACGGTAGAAGTTCAACATTTTCATTACTACATGTACGGGTCACTTGATTATAAATTGGCGAAGTAAACAATGTGAGTGTGTTAAACGTAATCATAGTCCCAAAAAACATATATACAAAATCGAGAGTAGGGCAACATGGACCTCCGACAAAAGCGAAGGCAGGATCAGTCACACCCGCCGCGTGAGCCCGTAGTCGAAGCTAAGTAAACGGGGTTACCTGCCGTCAAATCTAGTACGAAAATGACAGTCTAACAAAGGGTATAAAAACAAGTCAGTCAACATATGACTTGGTGATAATTTGTAATCACAAACAAGGTCATTATAGCGACGGTAGAATTTGCGAAATGATGACTTTAAACGAGATTCGTTATAACCCTGCAACATCAACTTTTGTGTTAGTAGTTGGCCTCGTTTAAAAAGTCCTCATACGCACGGCATGCTCTTGCGTATCGAATCATCTGAGAGACATACACACCATAAGCAGGTGATAGTGGTACATTACTACATAGAAAAGGAAAGTTGACGATTGCAAAGTCAAAGACATTTTTATAATATAATGTAGTTGTAAATTTGCTATTAGAGTCAATATTAAGTAAAATATCCAAATATGAAGCAGCTTCTAAGAAGTACCCCGGGTATATCCGGCTCTGTTCGGTTCGCCCGGATTAAGGGCAGAATCAAGTATGCTAAGAATGTATTCTCGATCTTGGCGCCGCTTCTGACCTAAGACAACTTGTACAAGCAATAACTGTTACATCATCAAGCATCGGGCCACCGATCTTTTTGGATAATTTCTTAAAAACCGAGGCGTTGGCTCGATAACGAACGTCCTGCAGATGAGTCTGGCACTTCACCAAAAGCTGGTGATGTCTGTACATGAGTGAAAGATTCTAGAATGGGACGTAAAACAACAAGCACCACCACCACCCCTTATCTATTTACATGTTATGATGTCATTACTCTCACGTATATTGCCTTATTAGTTGTTAAAATGCCCCCTGCTTTACACAATAATGATAATGGAATCCTTTATCAAATCAAAGCTACTAGATCTCCCATTTTTACAGGTCATAATACCACGTCAGACAAACAAACCGGTGGACTGGGAACAAGTAGAGACCATGAAGAAAAGGGTGTCTGAGGTTGTGAACCACCTGGACGAAAGCTTCCTGAAAGATAAGCCGTCCCTTTGTGGAGATGATATTTCTGTTGCTGACCTCCTCTGTATCTGTGAACTGATGCAACTCAATGCAGTACACGAGGAACATTTGTACGAGTCAAATCCCAACATCAAGGCCTGGTCAGATCGCACAAAAACCAGACTCGGTCCTGAGTTTGATAAAGCGCACCAGTTTCTGTACAGACTGAGGGATTCATACAAGACTCCATCTAAGCTCTGACCGTTTTGGGATACTGAATTCTTTGTTGTGATAAATTCATAAATTTTAAATTTATGAAATTACATGTGACGTATAAGAATAATCTATTTTGTTTCATTGGTGATTAGTAGTGTATCATTAAATGATTAAAATACGTTTATGAATTGTTTCATTTTATACTATCAATAGCGTTTCTCGTAGTGAATTGGTGTTGTTTTAAGCTGATATTCACAATGATAGATATGGTTTATAGATGTACAAGACTGAAAGCAAAAACCAGTTGGGTAGGGAGACTGAGGCATCTTCGCGAGCCAAGTGTCCGATTCGCTTACTCTAATCTAGCCTTGGCTGATTTTAGTGGCGACTGGCGAGTTATCGCTCTTGACGTAAACACTCGAGTGAACAATTGTTTGTTGTTGTTTTTTTTATTTAGGTGTACATACTTGTTGCGAGCTTATATCACCTTTATCTTTCGGGCGTAAATCGCGTATTAAAACCTGCATTTCTGATCTTAATGATTCTACTTTTGACAACAGTACGACATTTAACTCCGCGACAATGACAAAGTCCAGACCTTTTTGCTACCTTTTAATTTCAAAGATACCAGAAAACATAACTCAGCTGTATCTCGGTCCGGATTTTTTTGCAGTATCTTCCTCGTTCAAACGCTAAAGTTTATCTACGACTTGCTACAATTAAGGGATATAGGCCCCTAAAGACTAAAAAAATCCTGTTAGGAGAATGTGGCGGACTTTTTTATCCTATCAAAACTCCTATCATCTATCCTACATGGGAGAAAAAATTCTATAGGAAAAAAAATCCTATGCATTTTCGATTAGGAAATTAATCTACAGAAAAATGAATTAACGAATTAAAATATTCTCATAATAAAATCCAATGGACATACTTATCACTAGTTTTTAGGTTAGAAACCAAACATAGGATATAAAACTCCAATCAGGCTTATTCTTTATTCTTCCTGAGGACTAATATTTATCTGGACCATTAACTCAATTCATTTCTGTAGGATTAATTATTCCTATTAAACATCATAGCATATTATTTTCTATAGGATTTTTCTCCCATAGGATACAGATAGGATTTTGCATAGGATTAAAACAATCCCCCATTCTCCTACAGGATTTTTATCTGTGGGCTTATATCTCTTAATGTACAAGTCGTGAGTAACTTTAGCTTTTAACTAGGAAGACTACTTCGCAAAAAAATCCTACCAGATACACTGAATTGTTTTCATGTATCTCTTGATTAAAAGGGGTTAGCAACAAAGTTCTGGACTTTGTCATGTCCGAAGTTAAATGTTCATTACTGTTTTTGGTTTTTATGTCATGCTCAATCAGGTATGAATGGCGCAAATTTGATTGGATGCCTGGGAAGTCAAAGACGGGCTTAGAAACTCGACTAAATCTGCCAAGGGGTAAACCAGATTAAGCGAATCGGACACTTGGCTCGCAAAGATGGAGATGAGGATGTTAGAGAAATCAACACCACGCTCTTTAAGATAAGCATGAAACCCCTTGGATCAATTTTGGTCTGTTATATCCAATTACAGAGAACATTAAATGATTTAATTAAAGTGCGCATTTATTCAATTGAAGCGAGCAATGCATAATTGAAATGACGATGTCTGGGAGTGATTAAAGACATCTTCATTAGTTTATGTTAATTCGATGACAACTAGCTCGAAAGCAAATCGCATTTATGTAGAGAAGCCTAATTAGTTACTCTCGCTAACAAAAACAGTTGGAGAAAAATATGAATTAAACAGAATAGTATTTATTACCAAATCAGGAACCAAATGGGCATCAACATGAAACATTTGATTATTGATACAATGCACACAGTTCTAAAAGTAATACAGAGTCGGTGCAAAAGGATATATTAATACAATAGAAATCCAGTTCAGCCTTATGTAGCATACATGTACATAATACATATATATATATAGAATAAATGTTGAATCGCATGTATAAAGTAATTTATGACACTGCAATGGACAGCAAGCAAATAATATTATAATTATGATAATTACACAATTTTTGCCCAATGCAGAGCATAAAACAACCTTCAACGTGCAAATTTCGACAGCTTAGCACAATAAGCAAACAAACGCATAATAAATCCATACATGACTATGATACTGTAACGATACAAATTGTTCTACCACAATCACACATAACGTAATGATATGCCTAGCTGATACATCAACAATAGGTGCTAAAGGATATATATTGTGTTATGAGTCAAATTACAATATTATACAAAAACCCTCATCGGAGGTCTCTGTTTGTTACCACGAGTTTTTTCTTTTCCCTGTCTTTTCGATCGCTCTTCTTACGATCACGAGAGGGTGGCTCTTCTTACGATCACGAGAGATGGTGGTTTATCTTTTTTTGTTGGTCATAGACCGTTGATTTCTTTCATCATATTTTTTTACCGCTCTCTTTTTCCTATCACGAGGAAGACGTGTTTATGTGAAGGTCTTTATGTTGCTTGAACCCAAACAACATTCGAGAGAATCGAATTTTTGCATTCACTTCACCTGCATCTGCTGTTCTCTTGCGTTCACGGGCTTTTACTTTTTCCCATCTTGTCACCACCGAGAACGACGACTGTCGAGTCTTTCTGGTGGAGAATTTTGCTTGCTGTTGACAGGAGCATTATGGACAACCAGCGGTTCATAAAAAGAGTTTTGTGCATCTACATTATCAGACAGAGTCCGGGATCCATTTTGCAGTTCGGTTAATTCTTGGTGAATTCAGACGTTTATCACACAATTTAAGGTCCTTTCTGCCTTCTTCTATGCGATTCCAAAATTCGAATGTTGTTTGCGAGAATTCGTCCCTATGATGGTTTCTTGTGGAGTTGCTTGGATAATAGAATGTCTTATCAATTTTGGGATTTCCGGGATTATTTTCCTGCTCCGTGCGAGCATCGCTGTCCGCTCTTGCCTCTGATGATGTTCCGCTGACGCCATTAATGGGATTAACTCCCGTGATATGATATTCTCTAATACCCTCACATTTAATGTACAGTGTGTGACCAGATGGAGATTTCTGTACGTGAGCCGTCCTTGCCAGAGTGTTGTGATCTTCACCTTGGACGTTTTTGACGGCAATATAAATCATTTCTTTTTCGTTGTCCTATTCAACGTTGTCCACATTCCTCTCCTTGCAATTTGTTGAGTACGATCCGTTTCTTTCTTTTATATTCTGTGAACTCTTCAACTTGATGTGATACATTGAAGATAGGACTCCCGCGGCAGTGGTAGACATACCCTCGACCTTCCAAAGGTCCCTCACACAACGAAATGGGTCATGTAGGCGCCGCGTCCTGACAATTTCTTCGGCCAGCTCAACGGATAAGGCACATGTTGTGCTTATCGCTCTTGCGGAGACTTGGTTGATGTCTACCATATCCATGAATGACGCCGCAAAATTTTGCTTTTGTGACGTATACAGAATGCATGCGTCGGGTTGAATATTTGTCGGGCATTGCAACTATTTTACTTCGTAGTACATAGCGATAAGCATTTCGTTGTGTAGAGGACCTTTGGAAGGTCGAGGGTATGTCTACCACTGCTGTGGGAGTCCTATCTTCGATGTACAACATTGAGTTGATGATCAAAACTGAAGCACAAGTAAGCACGCGGCGTTCCTCAACAAAGAAGGTGTATTTCAAGATTCCAGGAAATGTATCACCAAGACGGAAGGATAGGAGTGCGGAGAAAGTTGAAACAAACAACAACGTTCATGGTGAAGACAACGAATTCTCGATAGGCCAAACAAATTTCGAATTTTGGAATCGCATAGAAAAAGGCAGGAAGGACCTTGAATCGTGTGAGGAACGTGTGCATTCGCGAAGAGAGACGCGAACTGCAGAATGGATTTGCTCTCTATCTGACAATGTAGATAATGGTCGAAAAGATGAGAAAAGTGAAAGCCGCAAACGCAAGAGATCGGCAGATGCAGGGGAAGTGAATGCGAAAAACTTCAGTTCTCTCGAAAATGTAGCTGGGACAAGCGAACAAAAGCCTCCACCAAAAAGACGTAAAAAGACTCGTGGTACCCAAACAAAGACCTATGATCCATTTGATGAAGTTTTTTGCACTATATTGCAATTTGAATAAAGACATACTTTTCTCAAGCTGTTTTAGTTAGCGAGTGCAAAAACTTCTTTGCATAAATGCGAGACAATCTAATTAGATTGAAATGCGAAATCTACTACTGTAAACGTGGTTATTTACGCTGGGGGTAAAGTACGCGGCAACTTAATATAACATCTAGTATATATGACGTTGTGTAACAATACGCATGGAGGAAAATTACGCGCTTACTACGTGACCGCGCAATTAGTGTAAATTTTCCCCACGCGTAAATAACCACGTTTACAGTATATACAAATAAATGTGTATAGGAGTCTGTCGGATGTATTTACTTGGATAAAATATTATGCCTTTGTACTTCCTTTAAATTCAAAATTACAAATCATTATAATTTATATTTTAAATCAATACATGCACACACAATGTAACATTTCGTGTGTATAATGATAAAAGAAAACACGTTGTTAGATAGGATCTAGCAAGATTTACCTGCAAAACCAAACAGCTTGAGACCAACCCGTCCTAAATATTCGGGGGCGGAATCCAGGAAATCTGTTGTGGGGGGGGCGTGAATTTTTTTTTCGAGGCAGGGGCTGGCGGGGCGCCGCCTTAACCCTGGTGGTGGGTTCCGAGGGGCCGAAGCCCGGAAGCTCCCGAATTCATGATTTTGAAGTAAATTTAACCATATAGCCCTCATAGGTGAAGTTACACCCTCTCCCAGGGCCGTAACCCAGGATTTCCAGGGGGGGGCACTAGACTAAGGGATAGGATTTAAAGGTTGCTAGTCAGGCTACAGCTGGTCCAGGAATAACCCTTCGTAGGGGGAAGGGGCGAAGCCCCCCGAAACTGTGAGATTTAGCATTATTCATGGTCAGGGGTAGCCTTTAGAGCATCCAGGATGGGCCTGGTAGGGGGTCCCAGGGGCGAAGCCCCCGAAGCTTGAGCAGGATTTAGCAATTTCATTGCGTCTGTGGGGTGTTTATGCCCCTAGAGGATCCAAAGATTGGGCCCTGGTAGGGGGTCCACGGGCCCCGGAACGCTGTGAGATTTTAGTATCTTCAATTAAAATGGCGGGGATTGCACGGCACCCAGATTTCAGCCCCCCTGCGTTTACGGCCTTGCTCTCTTACAAGCTCAAAGACAGGCAAGCGTAATAATTGATGACACAAGAATTGACCGAGATATGTGCTACATTATACCATATATCCCCGAGTACCCTAATCTTTTGAAATTTTTAGGAGGGGGGGGGGAAGGCGTGCGCCCCCCCCCTCTAATCCGCCGCTAATTGTATTCTACTGGTTCACTGACCATGAAAGTACATTATTAGTTATATAAGCTATGTGCATCATGTGTATAGTTAATTTCATTGTATAAATCTGCTCAATGAAATGTCCTATTATAATTGTTTCTGTTTTGGTAAATAGAGAAATCTATATCTATCTATCTATACCTACAGGTAATACATCACACACTCCCCGACCTATCTCTTGACCGCAATGAGGTTATGTCAACAATCAAATTTTGTTTTAACTGAGGATGTCGAAGCTAAAATTATATTACGATTTAATGTCTCAGCCATCCAGAGCAGTGTTTATATTTCTGAAAGTGAACAGCATTCCATTTGAAGCTATACAAATCGCCATTAGAAATGGTAAGTCGATTTAGAAAAACTTATGAAAAAATAGGCCAAATCTGTGAAAATGCGTCACACGTGTAGCGAGTGCAGCGATCGTAAGTTGCGAGTACTCAAGTAATACCAACAATTCACACGGGCTTCTTCATTTGTACTTTCAGGCGAGCATTACAAGGAAGCATATACAAGACTCACTCCTTTTCAACAGGTGCCCATCATCGATGATAATGGTTTTGTCCTGACAGAGAGGTGAGGGGTATGCGTTTTACATCAACTAACTGAGTAAAAAACTCGTTGAATTTGTTTGCGTTGTGTATTGATTTTTTTTTAATATGGGTCATACCTTTGGCCTATTGTCTTGAAATTTGGTCCATAATATCATTGGAATACGGGCTTTTACATGAAACAAAATGAAAGGAACGGCCCTATAATCAAATGAAGATAACCAAGGAAATATATCATAATGTAGTTGTTTAAAAAAAAACCTTGTTTGAAAGAGGTTCTCACCTGAGATTTGTTGTGTAGCTAGTTTTTGGAAAGGTGTATATTTGAATTTTGCGTTGCAAGGGAATTGGGAATCAAAATGAAAAAAAAACCTAGAGTTGCGGTGCTTGTGATTGAGCTGCAATGTGTTAAACTTGATATTACCAAATTTTAAAATCACTGGTAAAAAGAACAGAGGACATATTTTTAGGCTATAGATTTGTAATGAAAAAGTAATAGAGACTAGAATTCCTGTTTATGTCTTTGATATGTCCATTTCCAGTAAATATAACTAGCGTAAACCAACTTTAGTTCGCGAGCGTGAAAATTTCGCCAGATTCGCGAGAACGTCATATGTCGTGAATGTTTATATCGTAACCGGTCCTTGAATGTTTGTCATATATATAATAAAAAAGGCAAGATCACGAAAATTACTCGCCGCGAACCAGTACCCCAAGTGATTAGCGAAATAAAATAGCTGCGAATAAAGCTTGGTTTACAATAACCTATACTTTCCCCTATTGTCAATAGGCAAATAATATAATGAAATAGGTAAAGCACCGCTTTTCGTGTTTTTTTTTTTCTACAAGACGAAGAGGAATATTAAAGGCCCCATAATTCTTATATCTAATTGATCCGGATGTCAATCTGACTCTAGATTTAGATCCACCAACTATTGATCATGACTATTCACTTGGAAGTACTATTTAGAGCCGGGGGGTGGGATGTCACTATATATAATCTGGTTTCGATCCCATATAGGAACGTCGATTAGTATTCATTCATTTGTCAGTAACTGACCGCTGTTGACGTCATTGTTTCGTTTCTCTCCAGTGTAGCTATTCTGCAATATATCTGTATGAAATACAGACTGGCGGAACATTGGTATCCAATGGGAAATCCCAAAACACATGCGCGAGTGCAGGAGTACCTGAACTGGCAGCACGCAAATACCCGATTCCATGGGACCACGCTATTTAGAACACTGGTAAACAGAGCTATTAAACAAATCTAATTTTTATTCGTTGAACATCGTGATAATTGATCATTATATAAAAGGTTCGATATATAGGATGTAACCAAATTTCTACTGCATGCTTTCTCTAAACCTTGTTTAAAACAGAAACCAGCATTCACGAAATGCACTTTATCAAAAGGAACTAATTACATGTCTAATTTTTCAGCTTCGACTGCCACAAGAGAGAAAACAGCCAGTGAACACGAAGGAGCAGAAGAATCCCGAGAAACAACATGGCGGGTACAACATCTGGACAAATACTTCTTAAAGGACAATAAATTCTTTGTGGTGATGACATATCTATCGCGGACATCTAGCCGTCTGTGAACTCATGCAGCTGCATGTAATTGATGAGGATGAGCATCATTACGACAGAATGCGAAGTCAAGGCGTGGTTTACGCGTGTTAAGAGCCGACTGGGTCCTGCTTTTGACGACGGTCATAGAATAGTTTACAAAGTTCATGACCTGTATAAGAGTACATTGAAATCGGAAATCGCAAAACTTTAAACATTTCATGAACATGTCAAAGATTGAGAAATGAAAATAATCAAAGTACTGAAAGAACATCAGTATGTTTTCGTTTTATGGATGAACTTTGATAATGATGAACTTTTTAATTGTTTTTATTAATTATTCATAAAGTTTGCCTAATCTGTCTGTCGATACCGACTGCTTTCTCGAGTGTATAAACCCGGCACCAAAGCACGTGTTGCATATGTACATGTATATGATATAAAATTATTACGGCAGTGGACATACTCGTAATTGTCAATAGATATTTCATCCATTTTCACTTTAAAATCATTAAGAATCATCCATACTGTATGATAAATTAAGGTATTACAGTGAAACAATAAGAACTATTGAATATATATACACAGGATTCCTTCATCACGTACATATGGTGTTTATATTCGATACGCAAGAGCTTGTTCTGTGTACAAAGAAGTTGTTGTTGCAGGGGTTTCAACAATCAAGTTAAAGACAGCATTTCACTTAAAACGATCTAGTTTGCCAATACAATCTGTCATTGGGTCCAAATGCTCTCTGACATTGTTAAGCCGTTTTTCATACACTCTAATCCTTTACTGCGGATTACTCCGTTTACCTGCTCAAGTCAAATGGCTCACAGCAGGTGTGACCGGTCAATAGGGAATGCTTACTCCTCCTAGACACCTGATCCCACCTCTGATATGTCCAGGGGTCTGTGTTTGCCCAACTCTTGTTTTGTATTTTATTTGGGACTTACGAGATTGATCACTATTCGTTATCTCTGTCTTTTCATTGAATATGCGAACATACGTGCATGTATATCACAATTAGGTTGTAAACAATGTAGTTTCTCACGTATACAAATATCAATGTTGTTGTGAATACATTGTCATTTTTAAAACTATTCCATGTTTTCATCCATTACAATTATGATAAATATATAACGTTCGCTTCATAACCTGGAGGTTGTGAATTCGGGCCCCGTTCGTGCCGGTCACGTCAACCCAACACGTTAAAATAGGTAGTGATTGCTCCTTCGCCAAATATTCGACATTTAGAAGTGAGAACCTTGGTTATTTTGATCAGATATTATTATTCCAACAACAGTATATGACAGTTCCCTTTATAGTGAGCATGCGAGATTTTCATATCATGATTACCATCTTGCCAATTGATTGGCTGTTTGGTCCCAATAAAATTAATACTATTTTGCATATCAAACACAGTATCCTACAATGCCACCGGTAAATTTCAGACGCTTTACAAAAAACCGTTATGTATAATTTGTTATTTTTTGTAAAGCGTCTGAAGATTAATGAAAGCACTACCATTTTATTCTAAGTTGTCTGTTTACTTTAATTTTCTTTATAAAAGAAATTGTGTATACTGAGGATGATTATCCATTCTCTCTGCAGTATACTACATACTTTCAGCTTCCAAGCGAGTGTTCGGGTAGCATATTGTGGTTGTAGCACTTGCTTCTCACCGCTGCGACCTGAGTTCGATCCCCGTGGTTGGCAGTGGTTGTATGTGAGAAGATATGGTGGTCGCCCACACGGACACTTGTGTTTCCTCCGGGTACTCCGGTTTGCTCCCACAAAATTTAATTAACTTATTTTGTATAACAGAATAGTTATTTCTAATTCAGAGTCCAAAACAGAAAAAGTGAGATCATAGCAACATTTAAGAGAACATTTGCCAATCCATAGAATATACAACAAGAGGCCCATGGGCCACAGTCGCTCACACTGAACACTTGCTTCACTAAGAAGAGCATAGTAAGCAACCTTAATCCCGGTATTGTGGCGCTATCCAACATTGGAGGGGGGAGGCATTTACTGATGATTACATCACGTGTACATCTGTATATTCTGTCTCATTACGTTGATGATTACATCACGTGTAATTCTGTCTCATTACTGATGATTACATTCACGTTAATTCTGTGTTATTTGTCTCATTACTGATGATACATTCACGTGTAATTCTGTCTCATGCTGATGATTACATCACGTGTGAGATTCTGTTCATTCACTGATGATTACATCACGTGAAATCTCGCATTCTTCTCATTGCGTGATTTGATTACATCACGTGTAATTCTGTTGTATTCTGTCTCATTACGGAATTACATCACGTGTAATTCTGTCTCGTTACTGATGATTACATCACGTGTAATTCTCTGTGTTGTATTCTGTCTCAATACTGAGCCTTACACACGTGTAATTTCTTGTATTCTGTCTCATTACTGATGATTACATCACGTGTAAATCTGTGTATTCTGTCTCATTACTGTTTATTACATCACTTGTAATTCTTTGTGTTCTGTCTCATTGCTGATGATTACATTGCCGATGATTACATTGCTGGTGATTACATTGCTTGTTATTACATTTCTGATGTTTTCTTCCTGTGTAATTCTCTATATTATGTCTCATTGCTGATGATTACATTGCCGATGATTACATTGCTGGTGATTACATTGCTTGTTATTACATTTCTGATGTTTTCTTCCTGTGTAATTCTCTATATTATGTCTCATTGCTGATGATTACATCCCGGGTAACCCTGTATCTTTGCCTGCCGATTACATTTATTATAATTCTCTTTATTGTTTCTATTTTCTATTGAATCCATCCTGTGTACACTCGGTACCTTCTGAATCCATCTTGTGTAATGTTATACGGTACCAATTTTGATGCACCAGATGCGCATTTTGACAAAATGTTACTCTTCAGTAATGATAATAACGAAAAGTTGGAAATCCAAAAAATGCAATTAAAGATTGGAAAAGCTGAAAAATGGAG